>JALJCO010006773.1:0-11591 GCA_023101725.1 Atherinomorus stipes
CCAGACACGTGACTTTTGTTGCTAAGACGCCATTTCAGGCGTATAAAAGTCAGCCGTCCCGTTTATCAAACAAGCGTGGAAATGAGCGCACATCTGATCATATAAATGATCTTATTATTGTATCCATGTGTGATTCATAAATGTTCGTGTCTGACCAAACAACAGAATCTACGTCAGAAATCCCTCCTCATCCAGCTGCTGCTACCCTGAAGCAGCAGCGCAGACGGGCGGAGGCTGGTCCAAGCCTGACCCGGACTGCCGGATCTGAGCCTGACCCACACAAGGACAAAAGAAAAAATAACTTTCATTAGCTAAGCTAAGAAACAGTCTGCTGACTGAGCACTTATAGACTATAACTTTAGGGTATAATTACTTAATAGAAACGACGGATCGCCTCCTGTCTTCTGTCTCCAGGAGCTGCAGGTGTCATACCAGCCAGATGATCTTAACAGCAGAGTGTTTTAACTTCTGATGAAGGCGACAACTGATCGCCAACAATGTCAAGATAAATCAGACTTTATTATCTCACTGTTGATGTCTGAATAAAGAAAAGAAAACTTGGCTGCTTGTAAGCAGACGGACAGTCGGGCTGCAGAAAGGCGCAGGTGCATCGGACCAGCGGGAAACGCTGCTTTAGACTCAGAGAAGGTTTGCAACACAACCCTGACCTGTGTGGATCTGTACGATGCTGTAACTTGTCAAGACTTTATTGACAAGTTAAATAACAGAAATAATAGTTTATAAACATTATGCGCAGCCAGAAGGGCAGACGCGCTGGTAACTGCAGCTCCCAGGAGACACGGAGCTGAGTGGAGGAGATCCGTTTCTATAAATTAATCTATACATTAACGTTGTACAAGTGTTCATTCGGTAGACTGTTTCTTAGTTTAACTAATGAAAGTTATCGTTTCTTATGTTCCTGTCCGGGTCAGGCTCAGATCCGACCAGCCTCCATCTGTCAGCGCTGCTGCTGCTTCAGGAGAAACAGATGGATGACGGTGCATTTCTGACGAATATTCTGTTGTTTGGTCAGACACGAACATTTTATAAATCACACATGGATTCAGTCATAGGATTATTTTTATGATCAGATGTGCGCTCATTTCCACGCCGGTTTGACCACTGACAGTTTTACGCCTGAAATGGCGTCAAGCGCTGGTTACGCAACAAATGTTACGTCACTCGGCGGAGACCGATACACACAGATGAAAAAAACAAGATAGATTTACATTCATGCAACTACAAATACACAAACATTAACAATTTTAATAACAGATTTAACATTAAACCTCACAAATCTGCAACAGAGTATTAAGATCACTTTAATTTTTTTTTGTACTGATTGAGAATAAAGTCATAAATATATGAGAATAAAGTTGTAAATTTACAAGAATAAAGTCATGAATTTAATAGAATAAAGTTGTAACCTTACAAGACCAAAGTCGTATATTTATGAGAATGAAGTTTGAGATTTATGCTAATAAAGTTGTAAATTTACAAGAATAAAGTTCTAAATTTTTTTTTAAGTTGTAAATTTACAAGAATAAAGTTTTTAAATGACAAGAATAAAGTTGTGAATTTGTGAGAATAAAGCCGTAAATTTATGAGAATAAATTGATAAATTAACAAGAATAAAGTTGTAAAATTACAAGAATAAAGTTGTAAATTTATGAAAATAAAGTTGTAAATTTACAAATATAAAGTTGTAAATTAACAAGAATAAAGTTGTAAATTTATGAGAATAAATTGATAAATTTACAAGAATAAAGTTTTTAAATGACAAGAATAAAGTTGTAAATTTATGAGAATAAAGCCGTAAATTTATTAAAATAAATTGATAAATTAACAAGAATAAAGTTGTGAATTTACAAGAATAAAGTTTTTAAATAACAAGAATAAAGTCATAAATTTGTGAGAATAAAAATGTAAAATTACAAGAATAAACCTGTAAATTTATTAGAATAAATTAATAAATTTACAAGAATAAAGTTGTGAATTTACAAGAATAAAGTTTTACAAGAATAGTCATAAAATTGTGAGAATAAAGTTGTAAATTTACAAGAATAAAGTTGTAAAATTGCAGAATAAGGTTGTAAATTTGTGAGAATAAAGCCGTAAATTTATGAGAATAAATTGATAAATTTACAAGAATAAAGTTGTAAATTTTTGAAAATAAAGTTGTAAATTTATGAGGGTATAGTTGTAAATATATGAGAATTAAGTTGTAAATTTACAAGAATAAAGTCATAAATTTGTGAGAATAAAATGTAAAATTACAAGAATAAAGCTGTAAATTTATGAGAATAAAGCCGTAAATTTATTAGAATAAATTAATAAATTTACAAGAATAAAGTTGTGAATTTACAAGAATAAAGTTTTACAAGAATAGTCATAAAATTGAGAACAAAGTTGTAAATTTACAAGAATAAAGTTGTAAAATTGCAGAATAAGGTTGTAAATTTATCAGAATAAAGCAGTAAATTTATGAAAATAAATTGTGATTTTACAAGAATAAGGTTGTAAATTTACAAGAATAAAGTTTTTAAATTACAAGAATAAAGTTGTAAATATACAAGAATAAAGCTGTAAATTTATGAGAGTAAAGTCGTAAATTTACAAGAATGAAGATGTAAATACATAAAAAAGAAAGTCGTAAATTTATTCGAGTAAAGTTGAAAATGTACAATTATAAAGTTGTAAATTTACAAGAATAAAGCTGTAAGTGAATGAGAATAAATTAAAAAATTTATGAGAATAAAGTGATAAATTTAAGACAATAAAGAAATAAATTTATGTAAGAAGTCATAACTCTATGGGAGTGAAGTCATAAATATACCACAATGAAGACATGAATTTATGAGAATAAAGTCATATGTCTAATAGAACAAAGTAAATTTATGAGAATAAAGTTGTTCATTTACGAGAATGAAGTCATAAATGTAATAGAATGAAATGGTAAATTTGTTCTCCTGGGAATGAAATATCTTGATGTGATTCTGGTTCATTCATCTTTTACTCAGAACTGGGTTACACATTACTTATTGGCTAAAACCCCTAAAATGTAGCAGCTGACAGCGTCAGAGTTGTTCGGTGCTGCAGCTGCTCGTATGAGCGGCCTGTGGTTGTTGGTAATGATCTACACTGTAAAGTGTGTGAGTGTGAGTGTATCATTCTACACTCAGATCAGGGAGACGTGAGGCAGAATCTGACTGCTTCATCCTGAAGGCTGCAGCCAGAATCTGGACAGTTTGCTGCTCAGTGAGAATAAACTGCTGCTCCTGCACATTCATCCACCACATGGATTTCTGCTCTGAAAGTTGCTGCAGTTTATTGTCCGAGTCTGAATTCGTCTCTGGGAATCCTCAGTGAGTCGTGCAGACGCTTCCTTCCATCCAGCAGCGCGAATGAAACGGCTGCAGGATGATTCAGAGCCGATGCTTCTCTGAGTGAATGGAGGCAGATCGAAGTCGTCCTCGCAGAATGTCAATGAGACGGTCCTGAAAGACGCCTCCCACCCGTCTGGGACCAGACCTCTAAGCTCAGGAGGACACACAGGACCTGAAGCAGACATGAGGGTCTTCCTCCCAGACCCAGACCCAGACCCAGACCCAGCACGAGCTTCTGCCTCCCTGCAGACCTGAACCCTGAACTGGTTCCTGGTCTGTCTAAACTGGTCCAGGTGCGTGTGTGTGTGTGTGTGTGTGCGTGTTCATGCAAGTTTATCTTTATGTCTCTGACAGATGCAGCTCATTTAAACTGGAAACCAGAATTGTTCATCCTGGCAGTGTGTGTGTGTGTGTGTGTGTGCGTGTGTGTGTGTGTGTGTGTGTGTGTCACTGGGCCACAGGTGTTTTCCCTGGAATAGAAAGATGACATCATGCTCTGACATGCTGCCTGATGTGTGTGTGTGTGTGTGTGTGTGCGTGTACGTGTGGATGATTAATGCATTGTGTTAGGTTGTGAAGGGAGGCTGTAAGAAGTCTCTCATGTGTGTGTGTGTGTGTGTGTTGTATGACAGATCTATGCTCTGTCAGTGTGTGTGGACATGTTGCTCTGTGTGTGTATGTGTGTGTATGTGTGTGTGGGTGGTGTGAGTGTGTTTAATGGCAGCAGGTGTGTGACAGCATGTAGTGCATATGTGAGCTATGCAGATGCCTCGACACCAATGTAACCGAGCAGCTCCTGGTTGCGTGAGAGTGTGTGTGTGTGTGCATGTGTGTGTGTGTGGGTGTGTGGGTGTGTGTATGTGTGTGTGTGTGTGTGTTTGTGCCGCAGTGTGACACACAGAAGCATGCTCTGATGTCATGCCGTTAACGCGACATGATTTCATTCGTTTGCAGTTTCAGGGAGCAGCTGAGGTGTTGAGGGATCCGGTTTGGTGGACTCGGGATCGGGTCTCTGATCTGCAGGGTTCAGGGATCTCAGGGTCTGGTTTAGGCGTGGGGGGGAGGATGGAGGTCTGCAGGTGGATCGGTGCTGAGTCCCGTGATGTGGACTCTGCATCGGTCCGTCCTGGTCTGGTTTCACCGGTGGATCTGCGCTGCGACCCTCACCTGCTGTGGGTCGTGGCAGGAGGAGGTGGTAGGGAGGAGTTTCCTCAGCAGGGGGTCTGGACTCCCCCGCAGAGGTACGGTGAGATGCTCATGGTGCGTTCCAGTTGTCCCGTAATTACCAGCGCTGAGAGTAAGTGATGTCATGACGGTGTTCCAGCTGCACCAGTTCTGAAAAAAAACTTCCAAAATAGCCGATTTACAACATCTACAATCACGGATGTTTGATATTGGCTTTTTAACCGATATCCAATACTGATATGGTCCAACTCTTAATTACCAATATCAACCGATACCGAACCATGCGGACAACTGTGAGGTTGTTTCTCATATTTAGGGAGACACAAGAATTAGAATCAGAAATTGATGTAGTCCTTTAGATTCTCCAATCAGCAGATGAACTGGTGACAGGTGAGGGTGTCAGGATTGGGTATAAAAGGAGTGTACTTTGTGAAAAGTCAGAACTTTCTTCTTGTTCTCAAGTCCAGAAAAAGAAAAATATTGTCAGTTTGTTTTCGCGGATGTCTTGAGGACGTCTTGAGGACACATCAACCGAGCAGAACCTTCTTCTAGTGAAGGAAAAAGCACGATTTAAACTAAAAACATAAATTAAAATAGACAATGTTAGGTCTCAAAAGAAAACTGTGCAGATCTGAACTTTTGAATAAAAAATAGGGATGTACAATGTTGTCTTTTGTTTTTTTTTTTTTTTTTACCGATATCTGATATACGGATATTGTCCAACTCTTAATTTCCAATACGAACGGATGCTGATCTATGCAGACAACTATGAGGTTGTATCTCTCATATTTTGAGAAATACAACTATATTCTGCTGTGAGAGCAAAGATCCCAAAATGTCCTTAACTCAACCAGAGTTCATTTTGGATATCTGGCTGCCAGATATCAGATACTAGCAGGTATTAGCCAACATGTGGCTAATTATATCGTTGTTTTAAAAAAAGAAAAAAAAGTTCTTTCACAGTAACAGGGACTTCTGCAAATGCCAGACTGCTGCTAATGGAACAAGATCTCGTGAGATTTTGTGACAGAACAAGGAAATCTCGCGAGAGTTTGTTAGCAGAAATGTCAGTCTGAAAAAAAAGGAAACCGATATTTTACGATATCATATTTTAAGGCCAGTATCAGCTGATAATATCGGTAGGCCGATAATATTGAACATCCCTAATATTTAGGGTTTTTTTGCTCCGTAGTCACATGACTGAAAGGAATGCTGGGAAATGAAGTCCTTCCACAATAACAGGGACTTTTCTTCCTTTCTGGATTGATGCTAATGGAACAAGAACAAGTATTGGTCCAAAAATGCCAATACCAATATTTTCTGATGTGGCATTTTAATGCTGATATCAGCTGATAATATCGGACATCTCTAAGGACAATAATTGAGGTGGTGCTGGGAGCAACTATCTGTAAATCTGGAATCTCAGGGTTCTCTGCTCAGAAGAACGTGCTCACGTCATCATTTCCGGGAAAAAAAATTTCCTCAGAAAAAAAAATCCGAAGACAACTGGAACGGCGGATCAGAACATCCGGAGGAGCAGCAGGAGGTATAAACTGATCTAAGCTGCTTCAGATTGAAATGAACGAAACCAGTTTTTTCTTTCTCAGTAAATCTTTTAAGAGAAAGACAAAGTTTTATGACATTTTACATCCTCTGCAAATAAAGTGTAACCATAGCAACGCACTTCAGCGTGGGAGAACAGGGAATGCCGTATAAGGCAACTGCATGGCAACACATCTTCATCATCATCACGCCGAACTGTCAGCTGTTCCAGCATGAAGATGATGCCCGGGATGAAGATCTGCTGAGATGTGTTGATCTTCATCCTCGGCCTCGGAGCCGTTGGCTCCAGCAGCTCACGTCCCATCAGGTGTCAGCAGCAGAAGTCAGTCTTACACACTATGGCGTGTCAGCGGGCGACTCTCCGGCATCTGAGCTGAACATGTGGCCCCCCCTGGCGTCACCGTGGCTGTCAATCATCACCGGGTCGGCCTAACAAACCTGTGACATCAACACTGCAGAGCCGCTGCTGCTCTCCAGCTCCAGGACTGAGGAGGAATGTGAGGAAGGGTCGAAGCATTTATGATCTCTGAGAGGAAGACGAGCAGTCAGCTGGTTACTGAGAAGTCTTCATCAGCTGGCGCCCTGTTTACAATCCTGCCACTAAATGTGGTTTAACCAGAGACTCTATCCAGTAAATCCACAATGATCCATGAAAACACCATTATTTACCCCATTTTCATCATAAAACATCACTATCACTACTGTGTTGCTAAGAGACCTCTATGTAGACCTGGAGATGATGATGAAGACACTGCCTGTCAAACTTTCCACCAATCAGAGAGCTTAAATTGACGGTAACATCCAATCAGGAGCAGCCAAAGATCAACAAGTGAGCAGAAAGTTCTATGTGTGTCTGAAAAGAAGAAAAATAATGATCCTCCATGTCTGGAATAAAGAAAGAAGATCTTCCTGATGATGAGGAGGAGCTGGTTTGTGAGGATAGAAGGTAAATAGAAGCAGAAATAACTGGAAATGAGGAAACATGGAAACATGGAAATAGTTTCTGTGTTTGTTTCAATGCCTGAAAGCCGAAATGGAGAGATGATATGCAGATGAGGAAAGATTCACTGTTGATCTGATGGTGTTTCTACAAAGTTCTGGTAGGAATAAATTCTGGTTCTGGTTGGTCTTCATGGTTCTATATCTATTGATACATTCATTTACATCATTTAAGACTCATAATCTGAAAACTGAGGATGAACTGGAACATGATGTCTGGATGCTGACTGGGATTAAAGGTTCTGACACTGACTGGGATGAAAGGTTCTGATGCTGACTGGAATTAAAGGTTCTAGATGCTGACTGGGATTAAAGGTTCTACATGCTGAGTGGGATTAAAGGTTCTGATGCTGACTGGGATTAAAGGTTCTGACACTGACTGGGATTAAAGGTTCTGATGCTGACTGGAATTAAAGGTTCTAGATGCTGAGTGGGATTAAAGGTTCTGATGCTGACTGGGATTAAAGGTTCTAGATGCTGAGTGGGATTAAAGGTTCTGATGCTGACTGGAATTAAAGGTTCTAGATGCTGAGTGGGATTAAAGGTTCTGATGCTGACTGGGATTAAAGGTTCTAGATGCTGAGTGGGATTAAAGGTTCTGATGCTGACTGGGATTAAAGGTTCTGATGCTGACTGGAATTAAAGGTTCTAGATGCTGACTGGGATTAAAGGTTCTGATGCTGACTGGGATTAAAGGTTCTGATGCTGACTGGGATTAAAGGTTCTAGATGCTGAGTGGGATTAAAGGTTCTGATGCTGACTGGGATTAAAGGTTCTAGATGCTGAGTGGGATTAAAGGTTCTGATGCTGACTGGAATTAAAGGTTCTAGAGGCTGAGTGGGATTAAAGGTTCTGACACTGACTGGGATTAAAGGTTCTGATGCTGACTGGGATTAAAGGTTCTAGATGCTGACTGGGATTAAAGGTTCTGATTCTGACTGGGATTAAAGGTTCTAGATGCTGACTGGGATTAAAGGTTCTGATGCTGACTGGGATTAAAGGTTCTGATGCTGACTGGAATTAAAGGTTCTAGATGCTGAGTGGGATTAAAGGTTCTGATGCTGACTGGGATTAAAGGTTCTAGATGCTGAGTGGGATTAAAGGTTCTGATGCTGACTGGAATTAAAGGTTCTAGAGGCTGAGTGGGATTAAAGGTTCTGACACTGACTGGGATTAAAGGTTCTGATGCTGACTGGGATTAAAGGTTCTGATGCTGACTGGGATCATTTAGAAAAACATAGAGAGGGAAATGTGTTGTAGTTTACGAGTGGAACATGAATTGATGAGAATGTGCGACACGCTGCAGAGACGTATGGATGACGGTCACATGGTTGACAGGATCCAGCATCAGAAGGCAGCGGCAGACGTCTGTAAACGGCACACATTCTTCACCAGGAATACACCTGGGAGCGCTTTTACAGTGAGCAGCAGCATGTGCACATGTGAACAAGCTGAGAGGTCCTTAATGATGACATTTGAATTTACAGCAGTCACAGCAACACGGGATGTCACACATAACTCACATGCAGACTAATTATTTATGGCAGTCACTGACAACGTTCTTCAGCCTGAGTCCTGCTGGATTTGCTCATCTAACTTAAGAATTACAAACATTTTCTCATTTGACCAGTTGCAGATGGGGTCAGCATTCCCCCCAGAAGGTCCAGCAGCTGGTTTCTCAGCTCCACTTGTTTACAGGCCGTTGGAGGGGCAACACTTTTAATGCTTTCTATTTACTGTCATGTAGTACATGCTGGTTTGTACATCCCAAGAAAAGCAGGTGTGATTATGTCAATTACACTGGTCACTGATTCTGATAAACACTAAAGTCTCTGTGACCTCCAGTAATATGTAATATATCATCAGACATGAGGCCCTTTTAGACTGTAGGCTCTTTTCGGGGTTTTCATAGGAACTGAAATACGTAGCTGTTGGTAGAACTGGTAAGCCCCCCCTTGCGTGATCTCCGCTTCTTCCAAGATCGTAATCACAACAAAAACTGCTACAATAGAAGTGTACCAATTCATTATTAAATCAATGACAATGGTGCACGTCCCAAACTGATAACTATTTTAAAATGTCAGGAAAGCAGTTATTTTTCACACTAATTTCATGACCCAAATACAGCTGCAAAGTGTGGCAGTAGAACCTGGACCTCGGTCCGTCCACTAAAGGTCCGGCCACATTTCAACAAAAGGGTTAACCGGACGGTACGTGATACATATGACCGTGATGAGGGAAAGCTGGGAAGCTAGCTTTTATAATAGCTTTGAATAAAAGAGATGGAAACCCAAATCCCTCTTAAAAGAGCTGAAAAGCAGGAAGAGGGAGAGACTGGGGAGGCACGCTTGGAGCCGGAGACAACTGAGATAAGCTTATGATCGCCGGGGCACAGAGCGGAGTCTGATTTCACAGTTCATCACCGTATGACTATTTATCTCGTAGTAAACGTGTAACCTTCAGCTGTGGTTATTTCCGCTGCCTCCTCCGGTCCTCTGGCTTGAGCAGAGCTAGCGCGTAGCCCACTGATTGCCTGCCTGAAAACACCACTGGCTGCTGAGAGCCGTACGACAGCTCTGTACTCCCACTTATTAAGACATCATTAGCTTCTCTTCTCATATGCTGAATGAGCAGCACCTCTGATCAGACAGTGGAAGGGCTACGCCACGACAGTACAATCTGCGCCTGCTTCCAGTGTCCGGACTCCGGTCCGTACACTTCAAAGAAAGGTAAACAAGACGTCCGTAGGGCAGCTTTCCAACGGGGGGCTGTTCTGTTACATGATATAAATGACCGTGATGATGAAAGCTGGTCAGCTAGCTTTTATAATAGTTTTGAATAAAAGAGATGAGAAACCTCAGTTTTGAATCAGATTATCTGGGGCATAAATGTGTCTGTCGCAGACGAGTGCGTCACACATGGTTTCTTGAAGATCCTCCCTCATGTGCGAATGCAAACTGATGGGGAAGGTCGTTCTGACGGTAAAGTTATAGGAACTTCCAGTGGAACCTCTTTGTCCAAATGCACTAATCATAATCTGATGCTCATTTTAAATGGAGCCAGCATTTGCTGGCTGGTCTGATAACAAGGGGACGTCCATTAGGGAGATGGACGGGAGTGGATCATGGACCTTCACAGACCAACGTGAGTGACCCAGAAACCAGCCTCTCTTAGAATAAAGCCTCTGTGCTCTGACACGGGTGCAGAGTCTCCGTGGAGCTTGCTTCAGATCATGGTCTCCAGGGGTGCTGAGCAACACTCTCCGGTTGCAGTCAACTCCCGCCTACAACTGCTTCATCTTTAATATATCTCCTCTCAAGTTTCATTCATTATTTATGTACCATATAAATATATATATATTATTCTTATCATAAAAAGCCTTGAAAATATTTTTTAATTCACCTGGATCATAATTGTCATATTTTCTGTCACAACAGTGTCTGAAAAGTAAATAAAACAGAATCTCACCAACATGTTTTATTCTCAGGAGAACATCAACATCTCAGATGGTGAAACATTTGAGGGAAAATCTTCTCTGATTGTGATTCTGATGCAGCAACACGTCTGCTGGAGGAGCGTTTGTCAACTAGCTGGTTTAACTGGGAACAGGTAGTAACATGACTGGGTATAAAGGAGCATTTCCAAAGATGGACAGAGGTTCATCAATCTGAGACAAACTGGCTCTGAAAGTTGTGGAACATGTTCAGAAACATGTTCCTCAGACTGAAGATCCTCCATCTGCAGCGGAGAACATCATCAGAAGATCCGGGGAAGTTTTTGATGTCAGAGTTTTTAACTGCTCTGTGATGAAAACAGGCATCTGCACAGGTTGATGTCCAGAAACTTCCGGGAAATCCTTGAATTTGAAAGAAGACAACACGGTGGAGGAGGTGAGGCTGGAGAGGGAATAAACCACTGATGTAAGGAGCCTTTGCCTTGTTTTATGAGAACAGAAAGCCTCTATTGTTTAACTGGAGCAGAAATCTCCCCCCAGTTCCACAGATGGCCCGGCAGGTGCATCGTCCACATGCACACACACACCTCAGACTCCGACATTAGATCAGTGTGATGAATGTGATTAATTAGATCCCATTTCTGCAGCAGCAGGAGCCTTGGGCTGTAAAGAGGTGGCAATGTGAGGCAGTAAATGTCTGTGGGACAATAATATGGACACTTCGAACAAACACACACATAAAAAGGCTCGTTAAGTGCTGAGGTGAGCACACCAGAGTCATCCTCCAGCCATAATTCTCACGCTCACGCAAACCTGTTCTAACCTCTGGAAGCCAGCTGGTATCTGAGCCGCTCCACTCATGGCTGCTTTACACCAAGCAGCAACTTTCAGTGACCAACTATGAGTCTAACCGCAAGAAGTCAGTTTTGTAGTTCTCCTTGATCTGCTGGGGGCTGCAAAACACAGCAAATCCCCATAAACGCCCATGTTAAGAACGCCAACTT
>JALJCO010006774.1:0-121066 GCA_023101725.1 Atherinomorus stipes
CACTGCAATTCGGTGTCCGAATTTCCAGCGCTGCCCTGCGTACGTGACATCAAATGAAGCTACATCCGCAGTTTTGATACAGGAAGAAGACGGTCATGGTAAATTCAAATACTGTAAGCGATATGTATTCTTCTGCTGTCAGCAAACGACCCAGATCAACTGAAAGACCACTAAAAAATGTAACTATGAAGAAAAAGGTTAGTAAACAATATTATAGCTTCAGTTTGTGCACGCTCCCGTGATGGCTTGGCTTGTGGCTGCAGTTACTTGAAGCGCCAGTCGCGAGTTTTGTTTCTTAATCTTGCCTCAAGTCCCTTTAAAGGCAAGGTAGGGGATCCTGGAAAAAAATGGTTCGAGCAAGGTACATTTAAAAAAAGAATACACCCCCCGAAACCACGTCTCTAGAGCACAGGAGCGTGTGCGCCGATGGTTAACAAGCGAAGATAACCGATAACAGCCGTGTGGACCGCTTGTTAGCCTGCTAGTAAACAGCTGATAAAACACGTTTCTAAAAGTGTTTATTCGCTCACCTCCAACTCCTTCTGCGGTGTAAAACATCCTCACTGCAAACGTCAACACCTCTATGACTTGATCCACATCTGTTTTTTTTTTCATTTTGGTGCATTTTAAGAGCAAACAGCAACACAGATAGCCTAACAGCAGCGAGCATTCACAGCAATTTGCCAGCGAGTAAGCGAGCATGCATGGGGGGCAGGGGGGGACAAACGGCCTTTGAGTTTGATAGACACATCATCATTCAATCACAGGCCATTCAAGACATTTGGATGGGGTTTTTCCACTCCTGTCCTAAATTTTTTAATTTTTGCGTCAGATCAGTTGATTGTCTGCAATTGGTTGTGAAGGAGATTTTAAGCAATATTGTCAAAAATGCTCCTGGAAGTCATTATCCACCCTGCCTTTAAAGTGACCTTCAGTGATGTTGAAAATATCTCTTAGAAAGATGATGCATCTTTCAACAAGAGACCATTCAATTCTTTTCTTAAGGAGAGACATAGTAACTCAATGACAGTTTGAATCTCAACCCAAGTTCTAGATTAATGATAGAAATGGAAATAAAGGGTCTATGACAAGGCTTCACCACTTGTCAACAGCTAAAAGAGAACTGACCATTGAAGAATCTTCTTATTCATTATTGAAGGCCATGGCTCAAGAATTCAAGTTGCTCCCATACAAAGAAATTTTAAACTTTTTCTAAAAGTTTTGACTCTTTACTATGACAGAGTGCTTAGCTGTAAAATTCAATAGTTTTGCATTATACATCAATCAAACAATTAAACATCCTTCAAGAGTGTCAACTCAATCATTTTTTGTAATTTTTATGGAATTTGGACAACTCGTCACTGCTTCTTATAAATATTCACTCTCGAAAGCAAAATCTGTTTTTATTATTGCATTTGTATATGACCACTGGTAAATCGACTCTCTAGATGTTTAAACAACACTGATTCTCAGCTTGCCCCATTACAGAAAAAAAAGGACTAAAATTAAAAAAGAAAAAAATGTTGAAAAAAGGAAAGGTACTTAAATGTAAATAAATCCAGATATCCTTTTGTTTTTAGACTTAAAGAATTACAGGTATGGACTTGAAATGGCACAAAGGACTCAACAAAAAGAGCAAGTGTTCTTCCATGATTGGGCCAACAAGATGAACTTGAAAAAAAAAAAAAAGGCGTTAACTGCTTTTTGTTGCTGTCAGGTACAAACCTCCTATCTCCTTTTTACATCATTAAAACCCTCCACTTCATGTGAGCTTGATTTAGTGAAAATATTCAAAAAGTAAAAGAAGAGTTGATTTGCAAAAGCCATTAAATCAGTTTTTTGTAAATGGTGTTTGTCTGTTTTTGCAAATGAACTCATATTACACACAAATAAAAAGTTATTACAACCTTCAAAGAGTACCTTGATTTAACTTTCAGATTAGTTTAAATCAAGTTAAATTAGTTTAGTTTAGTTTTAGAGTAATCTCTTTTTTTTTCCAATACAAGTGTTTGCAACCAGACTGACTTGTACAATTTTTAATTTTCCACAGCCATTTTATGGTTAATTTCAGATCACAAGCATCAATGTTTAATGTTTAACTGTATGTGATTGTGATTGCAAATAACAGTCTCATGTTAACACTAACCACAATGAGGTTGAGTGCTGTAGCACAAGAGTTCCTGACAAATTTCAACACAAAACAAGTTTTTTGACACTCTTACATATTGTTGAAAAGCATATATCCGAGATCAAGGATGTCAAACTCTGGTCAGCGTCCTGTGGATGTTGCATGTTTCCCACCTTCAACGTGGGGAAACATGGTCCCTGAGGACTGGAGTTTGATACCCCTGTCCTAGATACAGAGAAGGCAGGTCTCTTCAGGTAATCAACAGGTTAAACTTATAACCAGTAAAGTAAGGAAGAGTAAGTAATTAAAGCAGGCAATAATTCCACTTGCATTCACACAAGACAGCAGCTCATCTGTGAAGAGAGAAAAAAAAAACGGGGGGGGGGGTAGAGAATATTGTAAAGCAATCAAAGAGAAGCACATAGAAACATGGTGATGTTGGATTTTGGATGGCTTCTTTTGATCTACTCTTATTCAGGGTACAGTGATCATACAACACATTTTTTAATGGAAAAAGAAAAGAAATCAACTCAGGGGTCAAAATATGAAAATACCATACCTAATATCTGATTAAATTAGTCTAGTAAGTTTCACCTGGTAATACCTTTGAAAACTGTCTTAAAGAGAGTTGAGGAAAGTGTTGTATGCTTTTTGTTAGTCAGTCTAATGGTTGCTGAAAAAAAGTATTCATACATAAACATGTGATGTCCAGAAAAGGAGATGGCCTTGGCAACAACAAGGACACCCTATAGATTTTAGCACCCAGAATAAAATGAAAATGAATAAAACACTGTTTTCCTTTTCTTCTGTTGTAGATGTGAATCATGCAGTCACTGTGCTCCAGAAGAACGAACCCTTTAAGAAAACAAAGTCAAAGCCCAAAATTGCTTTGACAATTCTGGACATCAGTGTGTGTATGTTTCTGACCAGCCCTGCACATATGAGTGCATCTGAGCCTTTCACCTTAAAAATACTGCATATACTGTAAGAGTCGTTTCTCACATCATCAGTTTTATTTGATCATGAGAGATCAGAGAGATCAGTCTGGAGGTGTGCAAGTATTCTTCGCCCTTTGTGTAAGCAGCGTTCAGGGAAGGGATGACTGACCTTCCATTCCTCCCACTCAGACCTCCCAAACTGTGGTTAAGCAGAGGGGAAGCAGGCCAGTATTGCAAAGCTCTTTCACAGGCTAAATAAGGCAAAAAGCCTCCCTTGCACAGCCTGACACAATGCCTCCTACTGCAGAGAGTGTATAAATGTGTATGTGGATTTATGTATTAGCATGTATGGGGAGATTTTCGACCGATATCTGCATGTTTCTTACTTGAGGTGGTCTGTATTTGAGGCAGTAATTTGTTCCAGAGCTGACATTCTCTAGCTCTCAACATCCTCTTTTGTTCTGGATGGTTGTAGTTCAGAGTGACATACTCCTGCTCCGATGCAGTGAACACTGGCCAGGTAGCGTCATTAATCTCTGGATTACTGAAAAGAAGAAATAAATATCACTGAAGTGCAGTGGTACAATAAGGATCCTCACACATCTTGAAGGACTGGTTGATCATCTTGTTTTCCTACCCAGTTCGGGCGAAGTTGGCCCAGTGTTTCATAAACTTCTTGGTCATATTAACTTCATTCTTGGTGTATCTAAGCGATGCATTCAATGGCATTCCGAAGACAAATTCTATCTCATAGCCATGCATAACTCCCATCCACTCTGGCCAAGGATTGATAGATGACCGGTGGTCAAATAAGTATACAAAAGTCTTGCCACCATGTTTTGAGTACCTGAAAAAAAAATATAAAAAATACAGAAACATGTTTGAGCTACGATTCAACAAGCTAATTGGACAAAATAAAAAACAAGAAATATATCAGCTTAAAACTATTATACAGGACATTTCTTGTTAGAAAACAGAACAAATAAAAATAATGTTCTTTAATTTATTCCAGCATTTTAATCATTAATGTCTGAACGTTGAAGATCTTAAAAACAATGATTTGTTCCTCACTTGTAAGCAAAGTCCAACACAGGACAAACAAACTGGTTGTCTCCAACCAGACTGCCCAGTGAGTCCCGATTCTTCATCCTGTTTTCTTCATCAGTCCAATCAGTGTACTGAAAAATGGCTGCCTCTCTTGTGACATCACTTGCAGTGTTCATTTCTAGTCGGACGCCCTTCATGAACTGTTCCCTGGTAATCAGACTCTGCCCGGTGATGTTAAAACCAGGTACTCCATAAACAAGAAAGTAAGTTCCTTCATCCTTATTTAAGCCAATCATCAGCTCCTTTTTTGGGAGATTACTGCTACTTAACAGCTCCTGTGGGAGGATAAACAGAAAAAAAGGTTATATATTTGTGTCACGAGATGTACAAAGGAAAAATCTGAAGATGCAACACTATTTCTCCAGTGAACACACAACTAAAAATCAGATAAAAGCAAGCTATTATTGGTCCAAGTCAATATTTGCATCATTAGACAACAGCCTGTCAGCTTCTGCAGTTTTTGCAAAATAAATATGTTAAGTTGATTTAATGTACATAATGCACATTAGCATGAAAATATTACTTATAAAATGTACACCTTTATGTACAGCTCTGACTGACTTTCCCACATGTCCATAAAACCAAATAAAAAGTCACACACACACAGATACCCACTTCTACATTAGCTGGTAGGAAGTCCCCATCAACAACTGGTGAAAAAGGTAAGCCGATGATTGAAGGCTCTGAAAGGACTTCGTATTGCTTATTTGTGATTTTTTGGGGATCAGCCTGCTGCAGACAGGTTTCCAGTTGAGCTACATTAGATGAAGAACAACCCACTAATTTCGCCAGTTTCAAGGACCTGGATTGTGAGAAAGAAGGAGAGGAAAGCAATTGGTGGAGGAATGAATAAGGAAAAATATTAGAGATTCAGGATATTGTTAACAAGAGTGGTGAGATTTTTTGTCTTGTATCTGAACTGTTTAATAAATGCAGCTTTAAGCCATTTTCACACAGTCATTACAAATTAGGATAGATATGTGTGTGTAATTCCCATTAATATAAACAAAAATAATAGATAAGATCATTTTAGAAAAATTCCCTAGTAAATCTTGAATCACTAATTGGCAAAAGCTATTTTAAAACATCTTCCTTTGCAGCTATTAGTTCTGAATCCTCTTTCACTACATAGTAGGAGATCCTGTCGAGCTTCATCAGATTATCTGGGGATTATCTCTGTAACTATCACCTTTAGGTCTGTTCTGTGCAGTTCAAATTGGGTAACTTGGGGATGATGTAAGATTTATTCTTAAGCTGCTCCAGTGTTGGCTGCGTGCTTTTAATCATTTATGTGTTTAAAAGGTGAACTGTCACCTTTTTCTCTGCACTGTAGAATAATTTTCTCCAAGGACCTGCCTGATTTCATAATTAAATGAGACTACCACACAGTCTGTTTCCACTGCTAAAATGCATCACCATACAATGATACTACTACCACCATATTTCAGTTCTTCATGATTTATTCATGTTTGACTCATATTGCTGCTTGTGTTCTCAAAAATACCACAAAGAGAACATCATTCTGGTTAACATATTTTTACACTGGATGCCTGTGCACCAAAGAATTGATTTTATAATTTTACTAGTGGTGTACAAGGCAGCAAATGGTTTGTTTTCATTAGCGGGTCGGGTTGGGATGGGTTTAGCATTTTTGTGGCAACATACACAACGAGGGCTGGGGCAGGATTCCATAAAACAGACTTGCAGGTGAGAGTCATGCGCGCTTACCAGTCAGCAAAAGACATATTCCTCTGGCAAAGTAGCCAGGGCGCATGACCAATCGCAGGCATAGTGACAGGACCCCACACTGTTACATTTTCACTGGCAAAAAAAGTGGACTGGTACCCTAACGGTGTGTTCAGACCAAGCGCAATTTGGGCGACAAAATCACGCCTGATGCCCAAAGTTGGACGCTTGGTTACTATAAAGTCAGACGCTTGATTTCCAGTGTCTTGACACCCCTGACACGTGGCGAGGGGTGTCTAGCCAAGGCGTGCCCCTCCTTTTTTTTTTTCCTGTCACTGGTCTGTCTGCACCATGGCAGATGTAGTAGAGAGAGTGGCTCGTCTATATGTGATAAACAAAGCTAGGGAACCTCGTCGTCGAGAATCTCTGCTCTGTGTCTGGTCCACCAAATGATTCCAGGTGTTCTACAGGTAAGTGTGATGAGTTTCACCATTTACTCCAGGAGCTGCACGCTGGCAAGGGGCGCTTTCAGCCGTCTGATCCGGCCCAGTAAATCCCATCAGCACAGCAGGTCATCAAACTGCCGTTTAGATCACAGTTTATCCTCCTCTGTCTTCAGAGAGAGAGGAGATTCCCCTGGTTCTTCTGGGTGTTTCCCGTCCTATCAGAAAATGTGTGTCTGCACCATGAGATTGAGTCGCTCTGATTGGTTGACGCCGCGCGTCAAGACTCCAAAGTTCAGATTTTCCAACTCCGGTGTCTGCTGCCCTTGACCCACGTTACTTGCTCAAAATCTCAAAACTCGATGCACATAAAGCACCTAGACCCACCACGCCGAACGCGCAAAACGCGCTGCAGAGTTTTTGGCGCCCAAATCAAGCTTGGTCTGAACATACCGTAATATCCAACCTGACGTGTCCTACTGTTTTGGGAGCCTTCCATTAGGAGTCCAAAAACAAAGCAGCAACAGTGCCATGATTAAATTGATTCTTTGTTGCTGTTGTTGTTATTTAAAGGAGTGATGACACAGCAGTAAAAACTAGTTTATGTTGTTGGCATTACTGCACATGTAAATACTCCAAAGAAAAAAACAACATTTTTTACAGTGGAATATTGTTTTGAAAAGCCAGACCTCACTTCCTCAGTTAAATAGTTGGATCCGGTGATGATATGGAGCTTTACCCGGAGACCACGTTGACTTCATTTTGATTGGCTACACCTTATTTGGCTATGACCTTTTTAAGAGAAAACTAAGTCAACCTGCGGTTGGACTTTGCTAAAGGCTAACTGTTAGCAACATGGGCACTTCAGACAGTGAGCTACGTCTATCAGACAAGACAGCATTAATAAAAAAAAATTACAGGTAAAGACAAGGTTGTGGTCGCCTCCCTCAGTGTTGCTGCAGAAGTTTTCTTTTAAATCCATTTGTTTGAAAACCCAGACCTGACTGCACAGAAGTTACTACACACACGCAGCTGAATCAGAGAGGGAGGGGGAGCGGGGAGCGAAGTGAACGGTGCATAGACCATTAGGAGAGGAGGAGGAGGGGGGGGGGGGGGGGGGGGGTTTACTTGATAGTGTGCTCTTATTGGAGCAATTGATTTACATAGAATGATAGAACTACGTAGAATGATAAGCTGCTGTCTGATTCAACCGTTTTTGAGCAGAGAGACAAAGCTGACAGACCATAAACAGGAACTTTGATTCTCTCTCTGGACATTCACATGGCCTCATCAGTGCACAACAGATCATATTATACCCCCAAAACCCCAGAAAAGTGAAATTTGATGTCATGGCACCTTTAAAGTCACATGCCAAGAAAAAATGTTATAAACTGCTGTATTCGTGTTTTAAACTACATTACTTTGAAACAGTAATCCATGCCTTTATAAGTACTCTGCTGGATTATTACAATGCACTTTATTTTAGGGTGAGTCAGGCTCCTATTTCTAAACTGCAGCTTATAGGCCTACAAAATGCAGCTACATGTCATTTAACTGGCACATGCAAGTATGAGAACATCACCCCAATTTTATCTTATTTTCACTGGCTGCCCATGCACTTTAGGATTTGGTTTAAATTACTTTTGTTTGTTTTAACGTGTTTAAATGGTTTTCCCCCCCCCCCCCCCCCCCCCAACCTAATCTATTTCTAATTAATCTGTTGTAGTTGACTACTTTGAATGTGTTTTATCTTTTTTTTTAATTTTATTTTTAAGAGTTTAATATGTAATATAGCACTTTGGTTAACTTTATTGTTTTTAAAGTGGTTTATAAATGAAGTTGCAGTTGTATGGCAGCTGTTCTTATCCTTTGTTTCTATGGCATGTTCTTATTTGTTGCAATTCAAGGCCAGTGCTGCACTGCTTTGACATCATGCTTTTACAGTAGCTAATGCAGTAATCACTACCGGCTGATACACAGCCTACTGAGTAAAGGTACGATTGACTGTTGAAATGTTTTTAGAGATCAGGATTTACTGTACCACTTTACTTCACTTAACCAGCCCATCCCAACCTGGACCCGCTGGTGGAAATGGGGCCATATGATTCAAGCTGGCTTTCCATCCCAACAGTTAAAATTAAACAGGAAGAAAGTGTTCAGTTTTTATGTTTTTAATATCTGGAACAAATTAACAGACAACCTGAAGGCTGCTCTAAACTTGAAGTCTTTTTCATCAAGTGTTCCTGACTTTTAGTAAATAGTGTGTTTTGCTGCCAGCCTTCACATGTTCTGAAGGGACATTGCTTTCATTATTAACTTTTGATAATTTAATAAAGCTGAAAAGTCATGTTGCCTTTATGCTTAAAATGTGCTCTTCATCAGATGGTTAAAGTTTAATTTCAATTTCAGAATTATCCCAACACTAAAATTCCCCCTTGTAAACCATCAGAGCAGCTTGTGATGTGAGCAACAGTCAAAGACGAGCAGTAGGAGCAGCGACAGGTGAATCGTGTCTTTAATTTGTCACCACTTAAGAAAGAGAGTTTATTTCCTCTCTTCTTTCTTTCTGAATATATTTTATGTGCACAATGAAAGTAATATTGATGATGATGATGATGATGATCTATTTCCTACTGCTATCTATTTGTATATTATATGGAAACATGGCTGGATGACAATTTCCATGTTAGGATTGTGTCTCATCGTTTGTTTTTGTATATTGGACTGTTTTTAGGCTATTCGGTTTGCAGGGGGTTTCAAATTCCTACTTTTAATTGGAACAAACCTAATGGGGGATTATCACGCTTCCGTGTTCCGAATTTCCGGTTTGAAACACTTAGACGGCCCACTTCCGGCCTAGTTCAATGTCCCTGCCTTACTTCTTAAATAACGTGAATAAACGCCAACCCTACTTAAATTTTCACGGATTCCAGACTGAAGTGATACTAAGGAAGAAGTGGATCAAAGCGATTCTCCAGAGTGAAGGGCCGAACTTTATAATAAAACAGCGTAGCATGTTTGTTTGTAGCCGGTGGGGCACAACACCGGCATGCTAGCACCAGCCAGCTAGCGTTTACCGACGTGCTTAACTTTGTGCGTCTTAAAACACACAAACATCTGAAAATCGGGTCTGTACCTCCTCCCCCGTTTCCAGTGGAACAACTGGGGACTGCCAAGAAAGGAGACGCTTTCAGATGCTTGTGTGTTTTCAGCCGCACAAAGTTAGGCATGTCTTCAAGCTGGCTAATGCTAGCCTGCTAACAGTAGTCTGCCGGCTACTACTCTGTTATACTTTGTAAAATCGGATAAACGCCGATGACAAGTTTTCATTCCAGACTGAAGTGATACTAAGGAAGAAGTGGATCAAAGCAATTCTGCAGAGGGAAGGGCCGAACTTTATAATAAAACAACATAGCATGTTTGTTTGTAGCCGGTGGGGCACAACACCGGCATGCTAGCACCAGCCAGCTAGCGTTTACCGACGTGCTTAACTTTGTGCGTCTTAAAACACACAAACATCTGAAAATCGGGTCTGTACCTCCTCCCCCGTTTCCAGTGGAACAACTGGGGACTGCCAAGAAAGGAGACGCTTTCAGATGCTTGTGTGTTTTCAGCCGCACAAAGTTAGGCATGTCATCAAGCTGGCTAATGCTAGCCTGCTAACAGTAGTCTGCCGGCTACTACTCTGTTATACTTTGTAAATCGGATAAACGCCGATGACAAGTTTTCATTCCAGACTGAAGTGATACTAAGGAAGAAGTGGATCAAAGCAATTCTGCAGAGGGAAGGGCCGAACTTTATAATAAAACAACATAGCATGTTTGTTTGTAGCCGGTGGGGCACAACACCGGCATGCTAGCACCAGCCAGCTAGCGTTTACCGACGTGCTTAACTTTGTGCGTCTTAAAACACACAAACATCTGAAAATCGGGTCTGTACCTCCCCTCCCCGTTTCCAGTGGAACAACTGGGGACTGCCAAGAAAGGAGACGCTTTCAGATGCTTGTGTGTTTTCAGCCGCACAAAGTTAGGCACGTCATCAAGCTGGCTAATGCTAGTCTGTTAACAGTTGTCTGCCGGCTACTACTCTGTTAAACTTTGTAAATCGGATAAACGCCAATGCCAAGTTTTCATTCCTGACTGAAGTGATACTAAGGACGACTGATTCGCCGCGGTGAAGGACCGAACTTTATAAAAAAACAACACACGTTTGTATGTAGCCGGCAGACTATACAGTCGTGTTAGCAGGCTAGCATTAGCCAGCTCGATGACGTGCCTAACTTTGAGCGGCTGAAAACACACAAGCATCTGAAAGCGTCTCCTTTTCTTGGCAGTCCCCAGTTGTTCCACTGGAAACGGGGAGGTACAGACCCAGGTTTGTGTGTTTTAAAACGCACAATGTTAAGCACGTTAGTAAATGCTAGCTGGCTAATGCTAGCATGCTGTGAAGTGCCGGTGTTGTGCGGTGTTGTGCCCCACTGGTTACAAACAAACGTGTGTTGTTTTATTATAAAGTTTGGCCCTTCACCGCGGCGAATCAATCGCTGTGATCCAGTTCTTCCTTAGTATGACTTCAGTCTGGAATGAAAACTTAAGTATGTTTGGAGTTTATCCGATTTAAACAGTATAACAGAGCAGGAACGGCTGTTGTTAAAATGGCCCGGAAGAGGAAATGCCCAAATACCGGAAAGTTCCGGTAAGCGTGATAATCCCCAATAGGCTAAAAGACAACTGGTGACACGCTACCCTCCCCTGGCACTGGATTGGCTGGTGGTTTATCAGGAATCTTTTACAAACAGATGTGGCAGGGAGAGAAAAATTGGACGGAATGGGGAATGACCACGAAGGGGGAAGGCCAGGGGAGGGGAAAAAAACCTACCTAGGTGACACCATGGGTGCCTGAAGGGATACAAAATTGAAGGGTGGAATGAAGGATGACGGTTGAGGCCGTGAGGAGGGGGAAAATACCCTGCGTGGTGTCATGGGTATAGGAGGACCAGCTGACCACAGAGCATCACCAGTCCCCCACAAACCATTACATAGCACCATCAAATGTGCTATGCAAATGAAGCTGCCTTTGCTTTTCCTTTTTTATGTTGTCTCTCTTCAACTTTTTGTTTGACAAACTTTGAGGAACCTTGTTCAAAGTGATCTCTTACCTACTCCGCCATAACGAGCAACTGAGCTAATATCACATCCTACAAGTTCTCACATATTTGCAGAAATCCCCAAAAGTATTCTCAATAAAACCATTGTGTTTATATTGCTTGTGTGCTTTGTTTGGCTTGACCCTCAGCTGTAGACAGATTCTTGTTTTTTCTTTAAACTTCAAAAAATTGAGTTTATTTAGAGCTCCTACAAAGTCGCAGAAATAGTTATGCACCTTTGCCCTGATTTTAAAGTCAACACACAAGATTGTCATCCTGTGAATTACCAGTGCCCTTACTACTGGGTTTTAAATAGTTTTTAGAAATGCAGTATAAGATTTAAGTTTCACTCGTACAAATTAACTGAAAATACAAGGTATGGTGTACCCTGCTTTGGTTAGGATCACAATTTAAAATAAAATGCAGAGTGCGACAAACTTTATAATTTTCATATTAAAATGTGTACTTTGTGTGCTGTTCAGATCCCTTCTATTAAAAACAATGCTCATGAGCAAAAGATATGTGTTTATCAACGTTATGGTCAATAAAGACAACCTGAATGTTTGAAGCCAAATTTTACTACATAAATGCAGTTAAAAATGCAAATGGTTGGAAATATGTAAATGGAACTGCTATCGTACATGAGACTCTAAAGAAAGTGACAGTAAATTGAGGTAAGAACGAATGTAATTGTGCTCATCCTTTTAAAGGTCCTGAAAATGTAAAATAAATTTAGTAGCAACAAAATTTTAGTAGGCAGAATTAATTCAGGGCCATGATGAGGTTTTCCAAAATGTCTTCTGATAAAATCTGCATTATATTCTTAAAAAGAGATTGTATTATATAAAATCACGTACTGTATGTAAAAAATTAAAGGTCAACGGCAGAAAAATTTAATATATAATCCAAAACTGTGTTTCTAGTGATATGTATGTAATTATTGCACGAGAATAACTGTTATGACTTTATTTTCTTAGAATGAGTCATTTATATCTACTTGGGGGGGCTCATATATGGAGGCTGCCATTTTTTATTACAGTGTCCCTCGATGGACAAAACAATGAGTGTGAAGTGAGAAACCTCTGAACTTTAAAACTGCTGTACCAGCTTTGTTTAAAGGGA
This sequence comes from Atherinomorus stipes, assembly GCA_023101725.1. Classification (NCBI taxonomy): domain Eukaryota; kingdom Metazoa; phylum Chordata; class Actinopteri; order Atheriniformes; family Atherinidae; genus Atherinomorus; species Atherinomorus stipes. Next base: position 12,571 of record JALJCO010006774.1, read on the forward strand.
GTAAGAGACTGTTTGGGATAAGTTAAAGAAACACAACAGAACTTTTAGCAGTTTTCTCGGCCCCCTATCGCCGACTAAACTAGCATCCACCTTGTATTGTACCTGTACTGTGACTCACTCCAGCCAATAAAAGACAATCCTGACTCTTGTTCTGTCCCTTCCTCTCTTTTTTTCCTCTCCTCCTCCGGTAACGTTTCCTTGCATTTCTTTACGGAATCCCAGTGGTGAACTGTCAGGGTCTTCTACGCCTTCAGAGAAGGCCTTAAAAAATTAAAAGAGAAAAAAAAATCTCATTTAAAATAGTTTTACACATATATATGTGAAATATATATATATATACTGAAAATATAATGTAACCTATTTAATAATTTAATAATCACTACATTTAATACATGGCTGCACAGTGGCGTGGTGGTTAGCACCACAGTCTCACAGTAAGAAGGTCACTGGTTCGATTCCTAGCTGGGGAGGGGGTTTGAACAATTGGCCTTCCTGTGTGGAGTTTGCATGGTCTCCCCATGTATGCGTGGGTTCTCTCCGGGTACTCCGGCTTCCTCCCACTGTCCAAAGACATGCATGTTAGGTTAATTGATCACTCTAAATTGTCCCTAGGTATGAATGTGAGTGTGAATGATTGTCTGTCTCTCTGTGTTGGCTTGTGACAGACTGGCGACCTGTCAAGGGTGTACCCCGCCTCTCGCCTGATAACAGCTGGGATGGGCTCCAGCAACCCCGTCACCCTGAACTGGATAAGCGGTACAGAAAATGACTGACATGACTAACGTTTAATACATTTTCTCTCATCTGCGTTATAAAGTTTAGCCAACTGACAGGATGTTATCCTATAAAATCGTTCATCTCTGTTAAGACCCGGTCAGGCCTTCATTAATACCTGGTGCAGGCTAACGTATGTATTCTGGTTTGGAGAGTGAAGGGCAAATTGACCAATCACAGTTTGATTTTGTGTTGGCAAGTACAAAAACTCCAGCTCTAGGCCTTCCTGAAGTCCTAACGTCACAGCCATCTGAGTAAAGTGGTAAGAGCTAGCGCAAGAGTTTAATGAGTTGAAGGAGAGTGACGTTGTGACTCGCTGCTAAAAACACCCTTTTCAAGGCAGACTTTTGCTGAACAGCATCAAATAATATAAAACGGACAACCAACTCCAGAATTAGAATGGAAATAAAAAATTAATCCACCTCTTCTGTTGAGCGCTCTTTCTCGGCCCTGAAGCGCATCAAGACATAGCCAGGAAGAGTAATGGACCGGATCACTTTAGCACTGTTGCCACAGAGAAAAAGATTATTATGGATTTCAAGCCAAAGGATAAACTGTAATTAAGACGCTGACATTGCCCACTTCACAAAGAAAGATCAGCAGATGGATTTGGTTTTCATCTAGTAAGGTAGGCCTGTGTTATAAACCAGCTGTTATTCACATGGATTAATGTTATGGCCCAGGAAACTTTTGGCTTATTCGTCTTTATTGTGCAGGTTTTTGATGAAACGTCCAGTGCAAACTGCCTCTTGTTAAATGTGCGAGCTTGCAAGGTTTAAATTTTTTCTAAAGGTTTTTATTTTCGCTCCTCCCGACCCTTACTGTGTAAGGAATTTAAGAGGTGTTATGGAACCTGTAAACGTAAATTAAGACTTTAATTTGCTGTTGTATGTGTATTTAGTAAAACTTTGCGTCATGGTTTCAAAGCGCTGTCCATGGTGATGTCATCAGCAGCATCAGCTTCACTGGATGATAGTATTCTCAGATATGTTTTTCTGGGTGAACTCATTTTATACAGATTTTGGCTTTGCAGAGCACGTTTATTGGATTATCTATGTAACCTAAATGATAGTCAGTTTTCTGTTGGTGATGTTGAATAGGTGTCTTGTTGCTGGGAGTTTTATCTATGGGGTTTTGTGGCGCTGATGGCTGAGGTGAAGGCCCAGCTGTGGAGCTCACGGTTCACCACTGCCGAATCCGACATGATGCGCATTCAAAACACCCGCGGTGTTCATACCTGGTTCACGTCTGTTTGCTAGTAAGTGACGCGGTGCTGCAACGTCACAGTTGCGTCCCGAATGGGAATCTAACATACTGCGTTTTCTGAGCCCTGGGATGCCTCTGGGCAGAGATGGCTCTAAAATGCACATAATGAATGTTGGTGTGCCATCAAAACGAGTCAGAAATGCATATTCTTAAGCTCTAAAAGTTACGTTGTGTGTCTTTAAAAGACATTAAAAGTAGTTATTCATACAGTAATACAGTCATAGTTTCACCTGAGACCACTGGATCCACTCAGATGAAAACATCTTTATGTCTGGGAGAATTCTGGCCACTAATGACTACAGTACATTCATAACAGTGCATGGAATATGAAGTAATTTCAAAGACAACATCTTTTCTTTCAAATACCAATCTTAACGAGTAGATGTCAGTAATTCTTACATACCCTGCCTTTAAAGTGCATCTTTCATGTTCTTTATAATGGCAGAAATCATTCCCTGAGATGAGGCAGTAACTTATTTTTCTACTTAGTTGACAAAAACTAGGAAGTGTTTCTTGAAAAGGAGGGGATAAAACTCTCCTTCACAAACACTGCGCGGTTTTGAAATCATGTGACCTCTGACATCAGAGTAGGTGAAGTCATGTGATTTCCACAGCTGACCAATGCTAAACAATAACCGATAAATGGTGAGACAACAGCTGATCAACGGCTAGACATCTTTCTTAATCCTCTAGGGGCCAGACTTTATTTAAGAAAATATTCCATTTGGACTTTAAGATTTCAAAATGCTCTAGCTTGGAGGTGGTGAGAGATAAATCCATAATGTAAATGAGAAAAATATTCATAATGACCTAAAGTTTGTGATTGGAGTAAATTTACTCATGTAATTTGCATATTGTGATGTCAGCAGGTAGCGGCCATATTGAATTGTGTAACTTCCAGTAAAAAAAAAAAAAAAAAAAAAAAAACTGATTTTTGATCATATTTATACACAGGAAAAAAAAATGACAGTCATCTCGTGCTCAAAATAAAGAAACAAGAGTTTGGTTGGAGTAACTTTGCTAATCTAATTTGTATATCAGCAGGTAAAAATCACTAAAACAGAATTCCCGACATATTTACGCAGTACGTTTTTTTTTTTTTTCCATTTTTTTCAATGATCCTTTTCATCCTCTCATCCTCAGAATAAATGCACAGAAATCTGAGAGGAGAATAATCTAATTTGTATATCAACAGGTAATTTTTTTTTAATGTTTTTGTTGTTGTTTTTTAAAGAGTTAGAATTTGTCATAACCTGGCTGACCCCTCTCAACATAATCTTTATTTGCAAAGTGGAGGAAAGATAGGATGATCTCATCTAAAATCTGTTCCCGTCATCACTTTGCCAAGCCAGGTGTGCAAGTTGTCCAAACTACCTGCCCAGTAGTCGTCAATAGGCGCATTCGGACAGAGAGCTTCTAAGAACGCAGTTCCTATAACTACGCCTCCCGAGTTTAGTTATAAGAACTAACCTTTGGCTTCAGTATGCGTTCGCACATGAGGGAGGACCTCGTTAGGACCCATGTGTGACGCAATAGTTGCGACAGTGACAAATTTATGCCCCAGCATATATAATACAAAACTGAGGTCTCTCATCTCTTATTCAAAGGTATTATAAAAGCTAGCTTACCAGCTTTCCCTCATCACAGTCATATGTAACGGAACAACCCCCCCTTGGAAAGCTGCCCTAACGTCTTGTTTGCGTTTTGTTGAAGTCCGCCGGGACACTTTAGTGGACGGACTGGGGTTTGTGCTTTCTGACAGTTTACGCAGTGCGCGCTGCGTCGTCAGTCACTCGTCTCTGACGAACAAAAGGGCTGAATGTCCCCTTCTAATCCTCATCAGCAAAGAACAGTGCAACACCCTGCTGCACTGTAAAGGCCATTTAGTTTTTTATTCTTAAAGTCGCGATCTGTCTCTCACTCTCTCCAACACGCTGCTGCTTTTGCCTTTTCTCTCTGTGTCACTCTGCTCTCCCGAGCTCTGCAGCTCCGCCTGCAGACAGCAGGTGTCCGGTTTCAAACCTTTTTTTCTCTGATTTTTTTAATAGAAACACACTCAAAAATGATGTCAGGACTGAAGCTGTATGTCATGGGGATATAATAAAACCAAGCAGTAACAGTACAAGGCTATGGATTTAAAGATAAGGTCTGTTATATTCAGTAATGTCGCCTTTCCCAATAATGCGACTTTGGCGCCTAGAGGGTTAACATCCGTCTTCTTTTTTAACCTCACCTCTACAGCTGAGGCTTAACTCTCCCGGCCAGCACTTCTTGATCGCCGCCAGAGACATCCTCGTCTCCTTGGACTGACTCAGCTACAGCAGGGTCCTGGCAACGTTAGCTTAGCTTTAGCCAGCGCAGCTGCTGGAGCTTCTGCTATGTTTCAGTGTTTGTTTCTTGCTGTTCTTCTCAACATCTCCAGCTCAAAGCCAGAGGTGGGACTCATAAACGCCCATACACATGATTAATGGTAAAAACACTTTGCACTGGTTGTCCCATTGTTTTCCTACGGAGAGAGTGGTGGCGTCTGACTCACGAACCGTGGAGAGATAACTCACTCCACCCACAACCCGCAGGACTGCTACCACCTCAGATCTGGACACAGTTTTCTCCGCTGCCATTTCAGCACAAAATCCTGAGAAAAGCGAGGATTTCCAACCGCAGGAGGCACAGGCCACCCCTAAAATCTGACTGTCCCCACAGATGCCACTCAAATGTTCGACAATCAAAATCTATTTGGTTTGAACCAGGGGTGCCCAAGTCCAGTCCTCGAGAGCTAATATCCTGCACACTTTGGTTGCATCCTTTCTCCAACACACCTGAATCAAACGAATGGCTCGTTATCAGGCCTCTGCAGAGATCAATGACGTGCATGAGGGAATGAGCCATTTGATTCAGGTGTGCTGGAGAGGGTACAGCCATTCTCAAAATTATTCATATACTCCCATTAAAGAAAAGGCTTAATTCACAATAGTAATTCAAATAACAAAAAACTAAAGAAACTATAGTGAATAAAATTTTACAAAACTATAATTTTGTGAAATAAAATATTGCTTTTGAATTTTGGTTGGAAATAATGATTTAAAAAAGCACGAGCATCTTCCAACGGTAGACCAAAATACCTGTCAAGAGATGTAAAAGTCTTTTTTTTAACATTACAGAAAACACGTGATTGCTGTGATTGCCTCAAAGTGTTGCTCACAAAATTTTAGCTTGGGAGCCCCATCATGCTTGTTTACTTGTTTTATTTTTTGGTGTTTTTGTTTTTAATATTTCTTTCAAACCACAATTCAAAATCAAAGTCATGATAGAATTTCTATTAATCATCACTTTTGTCAATTTCAACTTACTTCACTAACAGCTGATTTATTTTCCTTCTTCAGTTTAAGGTTATGGATAATTTTTGAGGACAACTGTATGTTCTAAAAATTGCAAGATAGTAGCTCTTGAGGACCGGACTTGGGCACCCCTGGTTTAAACTGACCTTCATGTGGAAAAACCTCAGATGTCTATCTGTAAGCAAATGCAGTTTAAAACCATTTTCTTGTTATCGATAAACTGCAAGTGTTTATGAAGCAGCGATTAAAGTCATACAATTATGAATCATTCTAATCAAAGAACTGTTGATTGGAAAATATCACTGACTGTTGTTTCAATTTTTGCTTAACTTTTTTTCATTAAATGACCACTTTAGTCGTGAGGGTCAGTTAATCATTCCTAAAATCTAGACCTGTTTTGTTTTTAAGACAAAAAATGAAAGAAAAAAAGGTCTAATTTACAGGTGCCACCTTTTCCTGTCTATGCCCTCGCCTGGCCCTGGATTTCATGGTGCATGGAGGATTTTACCAACCAGCAGAACAACAGGCACTCTACTGTACATAGGCAAAGGTGAAAAATACATAAACATTCACTACCTGTCCCAGGCTTTACTTGTGCTGATCGTGCCCCAGGGTGCATTTGGGGAGCCACTCTGCATCACAGCCCTCTGAAAAAGATTCTGGCTGCCTGGAGAGAGCACGTGCAAGCCCACAGAGCCTGAACCAGCACTCTCTCCAAATATAGTCACCTAGTTACAAATCCCAAAAGATTTGTTACTTGTTAAAGCAATCTTGCTGTCACACATGTAAAGGGCAGGGTGAAAAAAAACCCAAAATGTTACCTTTGAAGGATCACCCCCAAGTGCAGCAATGTTGTTGGCTACCCATTTAAGAGCCAAGCGCTGGTCCAGCAGGCCTGCATTGCCACGGATGTTCTTGTTGTCAGGAATAGACAGAAAACCAAAAGCTCCCAGTCTGTCATTGATGACCACAACAATAAAGGAAGATGCTGAGACCATCTTAAGAGATATACACCTCCTTTTCAAATGTTCTACTACATTTCAAATGAGAGTCTTAAAAAAGGGGGGTAATGTGGTGTTCACTCTTTACTGTTCTACATAACATTTATCCCTATGTTGATCATAAGTTGGTTTTGTAGTGGCAAATACACAACATATTGATTTATTTCCTGTTTAGCTTACATAACTTCTCACCTGTAATTCATTGACACCACCACAACACCCTCAGATTTACTGAGGAAGTGACCTTGATAGATGTCCAGGGAGGATGTTCCAACAACAAAGCCTCCACCATAGATCCAAATAAGGACAGGAGCTGGCGTAGAAACCTGGGTTTTGTTAAAAACCGGTGTCCACACATTTAGGTAAAGACAATCCTCGCTCAAAGGTGTGTTTGGATTCCACATCTCTGAACCATGGAACCCTGGAAGCAATGTTGATAAAATGTTAAGAAAAGTTGACTGGGACCATGCTTTAGCCACTGAGAGACACCTCAACCTGATGTCCACACATTATTACAATCAACACATTATTACATACTAGCTGAAGCAGTAAATAAACAATGAAATGTGTTGTTTTCCTTATGAAGCGAAAGGATTTGCAACAAGCAAATGTAATATTAGTCCCTTATTTGCATATCTATTTGTGGTCTCAGATCTAGATTGGGAATATGTTAAGGCATTTTACATATGCCTGGCATTGGTGGCTTCCAAAGATCCCTGACAGATGGCCATGTCTATTAATAGTGATATCCACTGCCCAGCCCCAGTTCATCTTTTGGGTGAGGGGGAACTGAAGCCTTGTCTATTCATTGTTGAGCATTTGTAAACGGTGAAATATCAACTTCTTAAACTTAGAAAGTTTTGTGTTTTATGTTTCCTATCCAAGATTTACAACCATCTGCAATACACAGCACAATTAGTTATAAACATCCTATAGTGGGTGTAAGTGTTCAGGTAGTGAGATGGGATTATGTAACTGGCACCTCCAATGATATGCTTTACCTGTAGTTAATGTTGTGCCTATGTAGTGCCTTTCAGCTTTTATTTTTTGTTTGTCTTTAACTTTCATAATCATAATCTGTCAGCTTCCTACAGGAATGCCATAAATAAATATAAATAATAATAATAATAATAATAATAATAATAATAATAATAATAATAATAATAATAATGTCCTAAATTTACATATGAAGCCAGTGGTTAGGTTCTAAAAAGGATAGGCTACTTTGTCGTTTAGATTGAATCAAGAAAATATTGGACACCTTAATTTTCCAATGAGAAGTTTGTCTCTCTCTCTCTCTCTTGCCCATTAAATATATTTTTTCTCACTCATTAAGGTTTCCAGCATTATAGTGGTGGGCATTTTATATACCTTACGTGTAATGCATCACAATTATTATGCTTTGCTGTCCTTTCAGATAAAAAAAAAGAAGAAAAAACTAAATTATTGCATTATTTGGATGATGTGCTCCATATCAGTACATCGTACAATGATGCATGTATTGTGTAAACATACGTCCTACCTGGAAAGAATAAATCAGGCATCTGGTAGCAGGAATTTGGAAATTTGGTGGCATCTTTCACACCCTCCCATCTCGCGACTGGCTCTGGAGCTTTGAATCTCAGTTTTCCAACGGGTGGTTTTCCATAAGGAATTCCAAGAAAGGCTCTAACTTCACCACCAGGTACTGAAAGTAACTTCCCTTGTACCTTCCCATGTGTTGTACTGATTTCAAGGTCATCCCGCGTGGCACATGATACAGTCAGAATTTGAAGCAATAGAAGAAAAGTAGCTAAATGTTTAAAATGAATGCCTGTCGCCATGGAAACGCTGGGGGAGGCAGAGGGTGGGGTGGGAGACAAAAAAAGAAACCACTTTATTATTCAGTCAATGTCCTAAGTTTACCATGAATTTATGTTTGGTCGTTATCAGCAGTTTATTTCATAGAACAGGGTTCAAGGATCAGGGTTGATTATTTTACCAGTTTGTTTGTTTTCTCTTCTACTTTTGAGGTAAAGTCTGATTGAAAGTAGTTATATTCAGTAATTTCAAGATGTTAATAACATTAATTAAAGATAACTTTATATTAGGACAGCGGGAATCCAAACCAGCCTGCTCTTACAGCCTCTCTCACACACCAGGGCAAAGGCTGCGTGTGCGGAACGCGCCCGAGTCCGCGCGCGGGACTGCGTGTCATGCTGAGAGAGGCTCAGTAACTTTGGTAAAGTCCATGTCGTGGAATATCACTGAATGCTGAGGCTGTGGCGGATTTAAATCTGCAATTGAAAATGACATGCTTTGAGGAATGAGGCGCTCCTCCGCAAAGGTTAAGGAAACGCGCACTTACACAGACACGAGCGACCGAACGAAAAAAAGCGTCTACAATTACAAGGTTATATTTTGTCTTACCTTGTCAGCTGACAGTTTGTATGTGTCTTGAATGAGTGAAGACACGGCTGTTATGGGATAAGGGAGGCGTGTACACCCTCTGTCCAGCTTTTGGGCTGTCCCATCCACCACCCACAAACCGCTACTGTACTGCTTCACTCGCTCAGTCCAAATGCTTAATGATTTAATAATAATAATAAGAAGAAGAATACATTTTATTTCTGGGCGCCTTTCATGACATTCAATGTCACCTTACAAAAAAGATCCATAAGATAAGATAAAATACAATGAAAATACATTAAAATATAAAATAAAGTGAGTTAAAAGAGAGAATTTGACACAGATTTAAGACTGTAAACACATGAGTCAGAGGCATAGTGACAGGACCCTCAACCGCCACATCTCTCCTCCTCTTTCCACTCCGTGCAGGGTGCCACCAATTTTGAATCCGTGGACTGTTTACCAGCATTTCACATGGAAAATGCAGACATCACCACAATGTAGCAGGGTACACAATGGAGGGCCTAAGGGATTTGACCCCCAGACTCCTGGGTGTGAGACATGCATGCTGACCATTCAGCCAAAGGGGCCATGTAGCCAGGGCACATGGTCACTTGGAGGCATAGTGACAGGACCATCAACTGTCACAAATCTATCTATCAATATATATATATATATATATATATATATATATATATATATATATATATATAAATTGTGCTTTTAAAAATACTGCTACTAATAATAATTAATATGGCCAAAGGGGCTGACTACAAGTTAGTCAAAGGAACAAAACTGCTTAAATTTGATCGCGTTATGGATTATTTTTAACTAGTAGCGATTAATTCATTAAGGCTAACAGCCCTAATATACTATATACATATAGGCTATATAGTGTGTTTGTGTGTCTAAAAATGATGCATTATATAGAGCATAATTCACCATCGTCATCATTGTTTGATTTGCATCTTACTTTAACAAAAGGCTAATGCTAAGATGGAGGTAGCCTACACTACACTGCTGTACACCAGACACTTAAAATCACCAACAGACAAGGCCAGCTGGAAAACAGAGGGCCTAGAGCACCGCACTCCTAGCCAGTTCACAACAACAAGCACTGTTCATTGTTGAGTTATGCATGTTTATTTTTTTAGTTCTTCCATCCTTAGGCTACTTTGGTATGTGGTGAATAGTTATCTGGTACACAGAGTATGTCAGAGGGCAGAGAGCACAGGTGTTCATTCCAGCGAGAATCCCACAAAAGCCGAAGACAGAAACATAACGAATATTTTATGTCATGGGTGGTTCTTTTTGATACCAGCGACTGCTAAAGAAGGGGACAGAAAGAGAAGACATCACCAGCGGGTAAAGAATATAAAAACTTTATTAAAAGAAAATAAATTAAAAAGTACTTAATAAAAGTAGTAAAATAAGAGAACTAAAAACAACAAAAAGGGGCAAAAGGGGGACTCGCGGTGGCTGGCGTCTTTCTTGACTATAGATCCATCCCATCATGGCTGCCGCACTCCTCGCTGTATCCCGCGGGACCCCACAGCCCTCCTCTGGCCTGGGAGGCCACTCCTCTACCTGTAGGCCTCCTTCAGGGTCCGCAGCTGTCTTCGACTTCCGAGCCACACTTCTCCGATGTCGCCACCTTGTCTTGAGCCCCCAAGCCTGGGGATCCGGCGCCCACCCGGCTGCGTCCTCCTCCAACAATCGCTCTCAGTGGCTTTAATACTGCTGTCTCCAATTAAGACAGGGGAGGAGTCCTTCTCTCCAGGTGCTGCCAATAAGTTCATTAAAAGCTCCCACTAGCTTGGAGATTAAAAAAAAGAACTTAAAAACAACACAAAAAGCATAAAAACCCATGCTTAAACCAAGCTAGTGGGCAGAAGTCCAGTTTCTGGCAGCCCCTGTTAGTTCACCCTGTGACATTTGCAACTCAATATATATATAACTGGAACATCTTAAATATTCTAATATTTGACTGTTCCGTTAGTGTCCCTCACGTTGTACTATACTATGTTGCTGGAACTTCCACAGCTGTGCTGTAAACACAGTGTATGAACACAACAAAAACCTGCTAAAGTGTCTCCACACCATCAGAGACTCAGGGAACTTAGAATTTGTTTTTTTCTAGCACTGTTCTACGGAATCATGCCTCACAGTACATACTGTTAACCAGCTGCAGAAGAGGAACATAGACCCTGTCTGGCTTTAAACTCTCCTTCAGTAGTTCAGAGACAGCATGCTAAAGATCAGGAAAGTAATTATTTTTAAATTAATTCAGAAAGTTAGTGTCAGAGTAGTTAATCAAGTCTGTAAAACCTTAATTTGTCTTGTAATCATAGTAAATTATCCTTATAGAGCACATATTTTATATTTTATGGCTTTTTAAAGGAAACTACTAAGATTTTATTAAAATTGTCATTAGTTTCTATCAGATGATTTTCAGCGTGAACTTCTGAAGAGAAAATTGTGAGTTTTATGATAAACCTCATTGTATTAAAGGTGATAGCTACAACTTTTTCATCAAAACAATATTAAAAAAAAAAAAGATTCCACAGAATATCTAGAGGGGTGCAGTATAATAGTATTAAAAGCATTAATTTTAGCCCAAAATGTTTTATAGCATATAAATAATTGTTGCATCAGTTTTGATGGGCCCCAAATAATAGATATTTACATCTGATTACCATGCCAACACCAAAATTCTTGGCTGTTATCATTAGCTCCGGAGTTCCAGTATGTCCATCCCCTCTCTCTGTGAGGACAGTGCAGCTGGACAAACACTAAGGTCTTTTTCACACATATTTGGGTCATTCCAGGCGCTGCCGCAGTAGTGAAAGGATTACAATATTTCAATTTTCCTTTTCACATGCTTTTTAATCACCGCCCCCAGCAGTTACTCTACAGACTGGAGCGTTGTGTATCCATGGCAACCAGACGGAAGTAGACACATTCCAGCTGTACAGCCTGGCTGTGTTGTAAACAAAACACACGCGAATGATGGTGTGTTGAAGACGAGACACGGTTGCGTGTGGAAAACAATGTTGGCATGTACTGGAGGCGGAGGATTTCGAGACAAACCAGAGTAAGGTGCAGATTGATTCTGTTGAACGGCGAAGTCCGGACCATTCACAGATATTATCAGCAAACAGCCAGGTAGCGGTGAGTTGTAAACATGAGCATTAACGCTTAGCCTGCTAGCCCTTGTTGGTAATTTGTCCAGTGTTTGTGAACGCCCCATTGATGTTAACATACGAAATACATTAGTAGATAGCAAAGAAGATGATACTAAACATTACAGTCATGCTGTAACCCTGTAATTTGTAATAAAACACTGTCAATAAGAAGGATATCCCAATAGTACAGCTGCCTACGGATACCTGTTTAGTTAATAAAGGAGTATCTGGGATTTAGGCCGAGCAAAAGTTGGTGCGCATTCACACGTCACTCGCGCTGCATTTCAGGTCGACGCAAGCTCCTCCGAACCCACCCTTTACAGCCGGTCTGAGAGCGGGCGAGTTAGGTCGACTACGAGCGCAAGTGGCGTGTTCACACAGACCCTGTCGCGCCGTGTTCAGTACCAAAACCCAGTTTGGACGACCTAAATGAGTCCTGTATGAAAACGACCTAAAACGACAGAGGATACTGGGACCAGAAGAACAAAAGAGGCTAGCTACAAAGGGAAGTCATATTTTCTCTCTTATATATTTGTTCCTTTATTTATTTATTGAGAGAGAGAGAGATAAAAAACAAACAAAAGCTAAACTTGTATAGCTGGGGAATGACTGGTGCCTCTTAAAAATAAAAATGTTACTGTTCTAACTTTATGAATAAAAGCTTTTCATGTTTGTTTCAGGTCTGTGATACCATTCTGGTGAATTCTGAGGAGCGCTTTGCCATCACTCAGCATCTCGTTGATGCAATGCTGCTGCATTGAAATCTCTCTCCCCAAGACATTGTGAGCTTTCCTGAGGCTGACGCGCTGGACACGACGGTGGAGGGGGGGGGGGGGGGGGGGGATTTACAATTTGCTTTACCAACATTACCATTTGATTTAAATTGAGCTTTTTTCTTTTTAGTTCCAAACTTGCATATACTGCTACTTTAGTAGAGCAGAACCTTGACTTCTATGTTTCGCACTGTTCATATTTCCAAATATATTGTGATCGAATACATTTAATCTGTTTTTTTTTTATTAAATGTTTTTATTTAAAATACAATACTGCTATATAAATCATTTTCTTTTTAAAGATGTTGTGACATTTGCCATTGTTATAGTATTTCATGATAGAAAAAACTAATTGTTAAATGTATAACCTTTAAGGGGAAATATCATTTTGCATTAACTCATGTTTCCAACTTTTGACAATTAGTGGATGTGACCCAGCCCCACCTAAAAAAATCTCTCACCAGTTGCCATTGCCAACAGACCAAGCAATGCTGCTTAGAGTTTTACAACTCATGTGCTTCTGGAGAAATCTGCATCCTGGAATTTATTTTGAAGCCACTTTGATACTTGCAACATTAAGTACATAAACCTTTTTTTTTCAGACCAGTCATAAGCAACAGCACTTTACAGTAGTAACCTCCAAAAGCTGGACTTACAAAAACAGCTTAGGAACCTTAAAAATGACTAGAGTCACAGGTGTTTACTCTGCTTTCTGATGGAATCTGATGGAATCTGGGAAACAAATTGAGTCCCCAAAGAGCCCAGCTCACTACTGATAGGACCCAGACAGCTCTATTGTAACATATTTATACTTGATACTCCAAGATAACCTCATGTTCTTTATCTGACTATAAGCATTTTTGGTGACATGAATAAAGCCTGTTCAGCGGGGGCTGCGAAAAGCAACTTGGTGCTCACTGTGGTAGGAAGGAGGTTGCACAAGTTGTTAAACATACTACAGAGATTGAACAAGTGTTTTCAGTAAGAGGCTTCGTCAGCTCCTCTGTGTACACTTTAAATGGCTGATGAGTAATATCTATTAATAACCAAACATGATATTTCATCATTATAGCCTACTGTATAATCATTATTAGTCAGTATTTGGGCTCAGTGATTCTAGCTATTTTGTGGTCCAAGCTGCATGTTTTTGTGTTTTTTTTTTTTTTTTTTTTTTTTTAATTATTACTTTTGAACAAGTTCTCATATAAAAAGAGTTGATGTTATAGATTAAACATATCTTTCAGTGAATTAAATATGTTTACTGTTGTTTCTTAAAGTGAAAATGCAACGGTCAACCAACCTAACTTTATTTAGGTCCCCCTTTTGTCTTTTCTTCTCTTCTGACTCACCAGTCTCTGTCATTCAGCTGTTATCTTTATAATTGTAGACCGGACCAGAGGACTCTCATTCAGGACCACAGGACTAACCAACCCGGTGACGTCAGAGCTTAGAGTACAAGATGGCGGCGCCCTTGTCCTAAAAACGTCAAGCTTCACAACGTTTTTCTTTTATATGCTTATATTTTTCACGTTTGGTATGTAATCATTGATAAGACCAGGACTCAGTCTAGTAAATAAAGTTAGGTTGGTTGACCGTTGCATTCCCACTTTAAGTGTGTTACTGAGGGCTCGGCAGAAACATCCTGTGTCTGATGCCAAGGATCTGAAAACTGCACATACATGTAAATGAGAAAAGGCAAATTTGTGTCAAACACTGTTATCCATGGCAAACACACTGAATATGCAGTTGATTACTTTCTGTTACAATTTTCCATGGCTTATTGTGCTGATACACATGTTGACATTGAATAACAAACATAGGAAGCACAAGCTGCAGTTTAATCATTCACTTAAGGGACATAGATTTTCTTTTAAGACCTCCATGGAAACAGAAGTCATTAGTTAACTCTTATAACACATCTTCTTGTGCATGTCCTTTGTTTACTTCTCACACTATCTGCTTATTCTGAGGCTTTTTCCTAATCTTTTTTTTTCCCTTTACCACTTATCCAGAGACCAAAACTGGGGAGAAAAGTAAACTTCTTTGGAATTTTCAGTGATAAGCAAATTGCTCTGTATATGCTGACTGTGTGTGTGTGTGTGTGTGAGAGAGAGAGAGAAAGAGAGAGAGGGAGAGAGAGAATTTGTGTTCTTTTGCATATATTCATGTTATTTATAACATTTTATATGCAATTGGATTAACGATAAACAAAGCAAGCCTTACTGATGCAATGTCTTGGCACAGCAGGCTGAGGCATTGATACAAGCTTTGCACTGTATATAACCTAATTAATGTGTTTACTTTCGAGGTGCATGTTACTGAAGACTCAAATCAGTTTAGATGTGAGAATATTTAGCCCTATTCCCAAGGCAATGATTTGTTTCCTTTTGCCATGTCTCGTACAGGTCTATGTCTTTCTAAGTTTTGTGTCTCTTTTAGCCTGTCAGTCAGGTCTAAATGTGGACATCAACCAGAGAGGAAGAGGTCCATGGGAGGTCTGGCTCTTTACAGTTATGTACAGCTCAGCAGGAGGGTTGTATGGATGCACAGATGAATGTGGGAAAACAGACAGAAACAGAATAAGAGAGAGAAAGAGATAGATAGAGAGAGAGAGAGCGGGAGAGAGAGATATGTAGCAAGCAGTTTGTTTTAGATACAAGCCAGCAACATCTATACGCCCTAAGCACACACCATCAGGGATTAGGTAGCTAAAGGAAGAAATGACAGGCATGTGATATGAGGCTTTGAGAAAATGTCTCTCATTTCAACATCATCAAATAAGCTGTGGAGTGACCCCCCCCCCCCCTTCCCCAGCCAAACAAGTTAATTTCACCCATGTCCCTTTAATGTCAATCTGCTGTTATGAAGGCAAGGCTAGGCAAAGTAGTTGGGGAGAAAAAAAAACATAAAGAGGAGGGGAAAAAATTAACAAAAAAGCACAGAGTATCCTCTTTTTGTTGGGTGTGTGTGGGTGGGCGCATTTATGCAACATTATGGGGACAATTTTCCGTATTTTACCATCACCGTGAGGACGTTTTGCCTTCTTGGGGACATTTTCCCAGTCCCCACTGGCCCAAACCCCATTTTGAGGGTCAAGATTAGGTTTTAGAGATTAAGTTAAAATTAGGCTTTGGTTAGGATTAGGGCAAGGGTTAGGTTTAGGGTAAGGGGCTAGGGAATGCATTATGTCAATGGATGTACCCCATGGGGATAGAAAACCAGATGTGTGCGTGTGTGTGTGTGTGTGTGCGTGTAAAAGCCTGAAGCAAAGAGATAGCAACTATCCAATCATATTGTCAGAGAGAGGGACATTGGTTCATGTGATGCTCTCTCTGTCTAAGTTTTATTTGAATATGTGCTTTGTGTCCTGTGTGTGTGTGTGTGTGCAACTATATCTGCAGCCAGTTTTAAAGCTATTTAAATGTTTTTTCTTAGGGTGTGTTCACACTCTGGCTGTTTGGTTCGGTTTAAAAGGACCATGGTCTGATTCCACAGATATTCTGCTTCATTTGGCACAGTCTGAACACCAACCATACTCTGGTGCGCACTAAAGAAGCGGACTCTGGTCCGTCTTAAAGCCGGGGATCTCGCTTCACTTGCAAACGGACTATCCAGCACATCTAATGGAAGTGACGTTTGTTGACCACAATAAAGCAGAAGAAGAAGTAGAATGAAGTGTGGTAGATTATTATTTGGGTCAGAGGGAAAATAAAGCAAACAGTGCGTGTTTGAAGAAGCCGAGGTCAAGACAACAACAAAAAACAAGTGGAAAATGTGTAGACAGAGATGGAGTAGCGTGATAATAAGAAGCAGAAAGATTTCCACTTTAATCACAGAGTCTGGTTTTCTTCTTGTTCCTGCTTTTTCATCATTGATCAGTGATTGTGTTGGGGAGCATTGCCTCCTAGCAAGCAGTTGTTGTAACTATGGTGCTGCAATACTCTCATCGCTCACCCTGTTGTGCTGACGTGAGCGAGGATTGTTATCGCCGTCTCGAAGAAAGCCATCGCTCGCCAGGCCACCGTGGAGGAAACATAGTGTTGGCTAGCACTGTGCAGGGCTAACGATGAGGACGCTACAACCAGTGGGGAGTGATTTTTCTTTATACGTCGCCGCCGGCTGTACCGCTCATCTTTTGCTACAACACTCTCTTTGCCCTGTCGTGCTGACGTAAGCGAGGAATGTCGTCGCCATCTCTGCAGTGACAGCCATCGCTCCTCAGATGGACAGCACGCTGAGCCGGACTGACCGTGGAAGAGACACGGTGCCGGCTTGCAACGTGCAGGGCTAATGGTTGCTACAACCAGTGGGGAGCGACATTTCTTTATGTGTTACCGCTGGTTGAAGCGCTCATAAAGAGGGGTAATGGTAGCTCCAACCGATTGACAAAAGCGCTCTGCTGTTCCATTGTTGCTTTCACAAAGGAGACAGCAGAGGGTGTCTTGTGTGGTTGTGCTTGTGAAACCGAAACGGAGGGGCCCGGGATGTCAGGCCCACTGCGGAGACGTAACGGTGTACAAGCTACTGGCGGCCCATAGGGGTGTAGTGTAAGCTACATCGGTCGGGGCCGCACAGCTAACAGGGAGCACAGTGAAGTGGGAGGGGAAACCATTGCCTATGTAGTGGAGTAACATGTTTTATTAAAACATATCGAACATCCACATTAAATGAACCATAAGAACAATGAGGGAGGATGGTGAGGCGGTCTGCCGTCGCTGGCCCTCCCATAACTGTCACTTAGGTTGTTGGGTGTCCCAGGCCAGCTTCACTGTCCGCAGCATGCCGAGGTGTGCTGTGGCCCTGTGCGGGGCCTTGTTGAGGCCGGTCTCAACAAGGCAGAAACATAGAGCAGAAACGTCTCCTCTACTCCTCCCTCCCTCTCTCCCTCCCGCTACAGCAGCTTAGGTGCGCACGCCCCCCCCCCCCCCCCCCCCACCCGCGTGCTGTTGACTTACTTTCACTTTCAGCTGCCGCACTTCGCTGCTGTATTTCCATCGTGTCTTCGATCGATCGTGTCTGTCTGTCACCGATCACTTCTTCCACAAACTTTCCTCCTTCATCCACCTCCGAAACTGCTTTGATTACGACCGGTCGCCATGTTCTCTCACCCTTGCAACAGGATCCAGCATACTGGTCTAGTCCAACGGTTTGGACCAGACCAAGTTTAGAAAGGGGGGAGCCTAGTAACGGCATGCAGCGTCCCCCTTTTTTTTACGTTTTGCACATATTGTGGTTGATGAGTAATTATTTAATCAAATCTAAAATAATAAAAAAAAACTGAAAAAGAAACCTCCAAAAAGATCCGGGGCTTTAAATCTCTCTGGTAAACAACGCTTTTGTTGCCATGGAAACACATAACAAGCCTTGAAATAGCTGAAGATATCCAGAAAAATCTCCTTTGGACCAGCATAAGAAAATACTCTTCAAAAAAACTTATCTGACAGCTAATGTCTCAATAAAGACAGGTGTATTTCCAAAAATACTCGATAGCTTAGACAGAGCTACGACAGCCCGCTGCCATCTAGTGGCACATTCTAATTTCAAACCTTGTGATGTACTTGTTATGACTTCTGAAGGTATGGGCCATAAGCATGACTCCACTACTTCCTGAACTTCAGACAGCACCTATGTTTCCTGTCTTTCATTACTGGATAAACTGATTAATCCAGGTGTGTCTGGCCAGTTACAGAGGTCAGACACACCTGGGTTAATCAGTTTCTCCAGTCATGAAAGACATCAAGCAAAGGTGCTGTCTGAAGTTCAGGAAGTAGTGGAGTCATGCATATAGCCCATTGGTAGCAATCACAGCTTATTTAGGAGCATTTTCATACTAAAGTACACATTCATGCACCACAACTTGCTTCTGTTCACATGATTTAAAAAAAAAAAAGTTTTTTTTTTCTCTATTTTCTTTTAATTCCATGTTGCCATTTAAGACTATTTATCGTAATGTTTTATTGTATTTATTGTTTTATGTTTTGACAGAAAACACCTCCAAAGAATCCATTTATATTACAGGTTATAATGCAAAATAACAAGAAAAATTGCAGTAGTGAGGAGGGAAATAGTTTTGCAAGCCACTGTACAGTAGGCATTAGGCGTGATGGGTACAGCAGTTCATCTGCTTCTCTATTTATATCCTGATTATCCAGTCACACTGGAATAGGTTAGATCAGGACAGATCACACTAAATGATTTTTTTCTTTCCCATTCAAGTCTCTCTCAATCTTAATGCTTACAAACAAATTCAATCCCCACCCCACCCCCACCACCCTTGATCATATACTGTATAGTGCCATCTCTGGGCCTGTTGCGTGCAGGCACCCTTTGAAACCACAGGGGAAAAAATGCTGTTTAGACCATCCAGCAAAAAGCAGATCAGCAAAGATTTGAATTCTTATTTCATCTTTTTTTTTATTGAGCTTCAGTACTCCTGCCATAGTAGATGCACAGGCATAAAGCCTATAATTATTAACACAGCTAATGCACAAGAAATTATGTAAATAAAGTGGACTGTGAAGTATATTAGAAAAATGAAAGATGCCCAAAATACCTATGTTTTTAAAAATCATTAAACAATGTTTATGCTTGATTTAAGCACTCACTTGCAATTTCCATTTGACATTAAAAAAACTGCTAAAATAAATAAAACTCTTTCATAATTATTTTTGATAAAAAATAAACCGGACTCCAGTGTTAGATAACACCATTTAGGCATCCACATCAGTAGCAGCAGACTACAGTCAGCAAACCACAATGAAAAGCAACAATGGGAAATTTTCAAAGGAGGAAATGAGACTGAAAAAGTTGATTTCTTTCTATTTCATGAGGAAATTTCCCCCACTGAAAAAAAAAAAAGTTGAACTCATGCCTACGTCAAATAAGGATGTGAAAGTTTTGTGTGTTTTGTGACACATGGGTAGGAGATGTTACTGGTTAAAAGTGGAGCAGAAATACAGATTAAATAATGTCTTATCCAGGTTACTAAAATTTAAACTATTAAACCAGTTCAAGGCCAGGAAAGATGCCTGAGACACTTAGTGTTGTTGATATGACATAAACCAGCAACAGGAAACAATTTATCTTTTTTTTTTTCTCCATGTTTATGTGAATTTGATCCCAGCAACACTTTAAAAAACAGAAATTAAAGACAGCTACAACAAAGGAGTCTTGAAATCATTGGAATCATCTGACATCCGATTGATTAAATTACATTTTAGAGACATGTTAGAGCATCTTAGGAGGTTTGGAAGTGGGGTGGGCTTCATCTCAGTGAGAGAGATGGCAGGGCAAGTACACTTCACCACATATCTAAGACTATTTTTCAAAAATGAGAGCTAGTTATTCCTCTTTGCGTTGGATTTGTCAACACTGGTTGAACCTGTTCTATAAATTTGATGATTTTTATGTTAGATGTGAAGCTTATAAGTACCAAATATGGTTATAGTGTAATCTCTTATTGCAATTTGAGGTTGTCATGTCCTCCTTTTTCTGGCCAAAACATTTACTTCTTTAATAGAGTTTATGCAATCATGCATAACATCACATTACTCATAGGTCACATTCATGGCTACTGTCCACAACCATATTTGGGTCAGGGTTTACTCTTATAGTGAAAGCCGACACAGTCATCATGGCTGCTGCACGGATTATCAAGGGTTTAGCCTGTTTATGCTACAGTGTGCTGGTGGCTAAAAGGTTGGGGAGGTGTGAATGGAGTGTGACTACAGGGTAGACAGAGTCCTCTGTGTGTTTCTGTTTGTGTGTGGGCATCGAGGTGAGAGGGAGAAAATGAGGGGAGAGAGGATGATAGATTATGTAGCCATTTGGATGGTGTAAAATTTCATTTGAAATCCTACTTCGCATTCAATCTTAATAAAACACTTAACTGTCTTGCAACCCATTTAGTGTCCCATTGCATCCATACCTACCCGGAACTTACGCTCTCTTTCTCACTTGCTTATGTGAACACACAAAGGGTGCTGTCAGGCTGCTGTGTGTATGACGTGCTGTTTTTATATTGCAGCCATATTTCATTTTGGCCTACTTTCTTAAATTGCCTATGGGGTTTTGTATGGGGAAAGGAACTGTCATATTTATATATGAAACTGAAGGATAAGAAACTGAGGTAAGAGACTTGTTTATGTTCTTCATTTTCATTGCCTCCTTCACTCTCTACATATATGCTCCTCTCTCTCCCATTGTGTTTAATTTCCTTTAATCCTTCTATATTTCTCATTCTTCCAACTCCCTGCATGCTTTTTCCCAAGCACATCCTGGAAGGAAGTTGCTTGCTGTTAGGACACAGGAATGATGTATACTGCAGAAACAAAGGAGCAAAGGGGAGGAACGGGGGAGTCCAAGTTCAGTATAAAACATTTCTTTTCAGCAAAAGGCCAAGGTATATTTGGGGAAAAATGTGTCTGAGATCAAAGACAATTTTTCTCAGAGAAGAAAGAGTTTGAGATAGATGAATAATGAAGATGCAAGATCTTCTAAAAATCACAGCATGTATTTTTCATAAAATGTCATTCTTTTTTCATTCGTTTATTAGGTGAGATGAGTCGTGCAGAGAAGAAGAAACTGTTCCCTCTTTAAACAATTTATTTGTTTTCCTGCTGTTGCATCATCATTTTCAAGATGTTTTAGGCAACTTGCATGTTTAAAAGAGAGACAGCTCGCTGAAAACATACATCGTGTCCACCGCATTAAATACTCATGAATAGACCAATTAGATTCCCTCTCAGAATGATTCTTTGATTGTTTATTAATTGCACTACCAAATAAAAATTGGTCCTTACACAAACGACAAAGTCCACAGTTTATCCCAACACCAACATAAGTTTAAAAAATGAATGAGTATCCTCTTGCTGATGACATCAGTTTATGTCAGTAAGGAGCTCAATTTAAAGTCTTGAAGACTTCTGAAAGGACTTTTGCATGTTTGCCTTCAGACTGTATGTTTCTGTGCAGTTTAGGTTAGTAATTATTCCTGCATATGTACATTAATGCATGTTCATCTACATTTTGTAACCAGTTTAAAACATTCATCTTTATTTTAGCTTTAATATCAGATGGCATGGTCAGTGATGCAAGTGAAAATACAGTAGTTGGACTGCAAAATCCAAATGAAGCTGTATTCATCTATAGTAGGGATGTAACGATTACCGGTAAAATGGTTAACCGTGATAAAATTCCCAACGATTAGTAATACCGTTTCAAATTTAAATTATCCTTAAAACTGTGAATGATTACCGCACTTTGAAAAACTTCCAGTGATGCTGCTCATTGGCTGAAAAAGCAGCAGCAGTCACAGTTTGCAATGTTTAATTTATGAAAACATGGCAGAGGGCAACAAAGGAACCTACGCGAACAGCTCTCTTGAGATTTTTGCCCTTTAAAAAGGACAAAGTAGACATTTAGACCCATTTTGGATATTTTTACAGATGCTAGGGGGTATTTCTATAATATCGCAATAAAAATGATAACCGTGATCATTTTGGTCACAATAAGTGTGATATGAAATTTTCATATCACTACATCTCTAATCTATAGTCACTTAACTTCTTTCGGGAACTGCTGAAACTTTAACTTTTCACATTGTACCATAATCCCGAGTATAGCTCTTTGTGTGTTTTTTGTGTGCGTATGTCTGTGTGTAGCAAGCTAAGCTGTTCCCATAACACAAGGCAAGGCAATGGTTGGGGTGGAGGAGGGGTTTGCAGTTTCTTTCTGCATACTTTCCTTAAAGGGATGCCATATAACTTTTGACACGAATATTAGCTAGGGCTGGGCGAATTATCGATATGAAAACTATATCGATATATTTTTAAATGAGATATGGAATTGGACCATATCGCACATATCAAGATATGGAGTTCAATGTTTGTTTTGTCTTTGTATATATATAAATGCTAACCTTACTAGGGTTTGTTACATTTAATTCTATGTAATGTTCCTTACTTGCATCTGCGAGTATTATTACATACAGTATTATACAGTATTCCTGTTTACATTTTATCGTTCTTTGAACAGCTGAGCATTATTTCATCCGATCGGTTTAAATTAAACTACTTGTAATGTCATATTTGGCTCTGACTGTCACAAAATATTTGCTCTCACTTTGCGATAAAAATATCGGAATATATATCGTATATCGATATTCAGCCTAAATATATCAAGATATGACTTTTGGTCCATATTGCCCTGCCCTAATATTAGCCTAGTCTGAGCAGTACTAGATGGTTTTTGGGGTCAATACCCAGTGCTTGACACGTATGGATACACTAAATGGGCTTCCCTCTTCAGAAACCCAACATTGTAACTGTGCAGAAGCTGTGATGGTGCTTAATCTGGGTCTTGTTATTTGGAGTCCATTGCTTTATGGCTCTTCCTCCATTAACAAGGAGAACTCTGCATTGTGCTACTTATATGATTGACAGTTTGTCCATTTTGTCTATAGCTCTGGCAACATGGAGTCTAGTGAATTTATAGCAGTTTTTTAAGTTACTCTTCCAGCTTTGCTGACAAATGGCTCAGAATTCAAGATGTATTGCCAGTTAATGTCAAATTTTTTTTAAAGTATGTTGTTTGTTTATTTAAGTTTTATACCGATCCTGAATTTCATTGGAAGTAGATAAAGCAGGTCTGACTTACAGGTTATCAGTGTGAGCCCTCTTGCATTTGCTACCTTCAGTCTACAGCTTCTGTTTACTGGAGCTTCAGTCACCAACATGTTGAGACTTCTAACACATGGAACTGCAGTCATGTCTGTTGGAATATTCTTCCTTCACCAGTGTTCGTTAATCAGATCAGTGATGAAGCTATGAGACAGCTGCTCCTCGGTTATAACAGGACTTTTCTGGCTGCTTCCAAATATGCGTCCTCCTTTCCATCCTCATCTTAATAAATGGAGACTATTTAAAGTTTGACTGGAACCACATAAGTTGTTATCTTCCCATTTTTAAAGGCTAATTATTTGCCGCGAGCTATCTGTGGCCTACCTGCTATCCCCAGGGAAAGCCCCCTTCATCATCACTCCCAACTCTGTGTTGAACTGGTGCAGGTCTTGGCCCACCGGTGCAGATCCCAAACAGTTGTGGGTCCGTCTCCTACAGTTCTGAGTCCGTTCAGTGCAGATCTGGCAGGCTGGAGCTGAACCGAGTGGACTGGGAGGACTTGGAGCTGCAGGGAGCTGACATACAGTTCTAAGTCTGGTTCTAACCTGAAAGGTTTCAAATCAAATCAAATCAAGTTTATTTATATAGCCCTTTACAGTACCCATTGGACACACAAAGTGCTTTACAGCAGGGGTAACAGAAAAAGAGACAATGTAAAACATCATAAAAATATAAAGTTAAATACTGGGAAAAATTAAGAACAAAGAAGATTAAGAGCTATGAAAACAACCAACAGAGAATCAGAACAGGCTACTCGGGGGAGCGCAGGGTGTACCTAAAAGAGAGTAAAATCTTTAGTAAATAAACTAGTTAGAATTAAAAGCTAGACGAAAAAAATAGGTCTTTAGCCTCGATTTAAAAGATCCCAGCTCAGTCGTGGGCTATGGAATATAGAGGTTTGAAGCCTCCATATTCCTCAGCATCATCACACTCTTCTGAACTGGCTGATGATCTCGCCACACAAACCAGTTCCAAGCTAGCTGTTCAGGAGCCATCTTTCATGTTTTCTACCGCTTCTATCATGCATGTAGAAGAATCAGCCGACTGCAACTGTTCCTCCTGCTGACATCATGTCATAGAAAGGGCTATCTGTTCCTTGCTGCTCCTCTTAAACATTGGATATTTACATGTATACAAGTCTGACTGACTTCCAACTGCACAGAACTACTTATTTTGTCTTATTGTTGTATTTCAAAATTATATGAAATCAAGGTTGTGTCATCAGCAGTTTAAGGAACCCTCAGATTTATTCTGATTACATGCTAAAGACCCGTGGCTGCAGACTTTTTAAACATGTCTTAAAGCTCTATCCTGATGTTTCATAAGTGCTTTGTTTCAATGTAGGTGCTGAGCAAACCAAACATGAGTCACAGTGTGTCAATGCCAAAAGGTTCTCCCCCAGAAGGTTCCTCTTTCCTTGTTATTTTTACAAACTGCGTTGACTGTGTTGGTTTGGCAGCCTTAGTGTAGTTGTTGGCAAGAAAGACAAAATGTCGAAACTAATTCCTCCTGATTCAAGACCAGGTTGCACGATGGTCAAAAATCTGGATGTCTTATTTTTTGTTGCATCTACAGTAACAGGCTTTTTACATCTTCATGTCTCACAACACAGATGGATGATAACACTTAGTATTTGACCAACATATGTTAGCTCTAACTGGTTAAAAGTTAGCTTGAAAATTACCGTAAAGCACAAGTTTAACTTCAACCAGATTGCATTTTGTTCAGACTGTTGGTGCAGAGCAGTCTTCTCTCCGATGCTGTAGAGAAACACATTGAAGAAACACTATCATCATGCTTTGTTGAACAGCCTCACCATAATCAGGAATAAGGTCATTCTTTAAACCAGGTCATGGAGGGGGTATAAGGGTTTATCCTGTCTTAAAAACTAACCGACTCTTATGTTCTCCAGACCTGTCATAAAACTGTTAATATGAACTGAAATCGCTGAGAGTAAAAAAAGCCAATTTATCAATGCTCTTTGTGTTTGTTTATTTTATTACACCAACTGCCTTTACTCACCATGTGACATTCGGTACAGTTTACCTCCAGACTGATGCTTAATTGACAATATAATTAGTCACATATTTAACAGAATGGAATGTTGCAGTGCAAGACACATTTCTTTTTCATTCAAAAACTGGTCCAATCCACCAGAGATATTGTGCAGATGAACAGTGTTAAACAATACATGCTAAACTCAGCAGATTCCTCTAATCTATCCATGTGTGTGTGTGGTGATGCATATGTGTGCACTTCTGTGTGTAGATATGTTCAAGCACTCTGGTGTGTATTAAAGTAAAGGTCCCATTGGCAGCATTGCTGTCCTGACTGTGAGCTAATAGACCTCTCAAACAGTCCCCCCAGGTCATACAGACTGTGTAATTGAGCCATTGTGGATTTTCCTGTGCCCGCCATTTTTCTCACCCTCATACACATTCAGCCCTGTGGGCCCTTAATCTACAACCACTCAAGCTTCATTGTGGGTATAGGCTTATCTTCATAGCCCATCATCCCAGTTGCCAGTTCTCTATCTATAAGCTCCTTAAGCATATGTCTATGAATCCCTGAACTTCTCTCCTATTTTCTTGGGACCTCCAACCATCGGTGTCGCCAGACCTGTTTTTACCGGGGCACGTGCCCCAGTAAATAAGGTCTGTGCCCCAGTATAATCTCAGGAGTAAACACAGGAGTTAACCATCCAGCAGTGAGGGATAGGATGATGTAAATATAACAAGAACAGAAGACAGTTTTCTATGTACATTTAGATAATTCAGAAACAGGCTCCAGTTTGCTCTGAATCCTCTATTACTGAGATCACCAATTCTGGTCCTCGAGGGCCGGTATCCTGCAGGTATTAGGAGCTGCCCGGCTGCAACACACCTGTGACGTGTGCACTGCTTGACATCAAGCAGTGCACAAGTTTGCAAATTGCCCACTGATTGGAGTCAGGTGTGTTGCAGCAGGGGAGCTCCTAATACGTTCAGGATACCTGCCCTTGAGGACCGGAATTAGGGATCCCTGCTCTATTACTATAATTATTGATGGTCTCGAATAAACCTTTCACCCCTCCCAAACGGTGCACAATGGTTTCGTCCAAAGCAGCTTCCTTGTTAAGGCTGCGTACACAACAAACGCGATTTTGGCGTAAAAATCGCGTCTGACGCCCAAAGTTGGACTCTTGGTCACTAAAAAGTTAGATGCTTGATTTCCAGCATCTTGACCCTGATGCGCGGTGAGGGATGTCCAGCCAAGGCGCGCTCGACACGCTTCGGGAGGAGCCCCTCATTCTTCTTTTTCCTGTCTCTACTGCATCTGCCGTGGCAGATGCAGTAGAGAGAGCGGCTCAGCTTTAAGTGATAAATAAAGCAGGGAATGTTGTCGTCAAGCATCTCTGCTCTGAGTTTGGTTCACCAGATGATTCCAGCTGGTCTGAGTGTGATGAGTTTCACCATTTACGCCAGGAGCTGTGCACTGGCGAGGGACGCTTTCAGCCGTCCGATCTGGTCCAAGTTAAACAACCCACTGTCCTGATGCGGGGCAGCATTATCAGTCCAGTAAATCCCATCGGCACAGCAGGTCATCAAACCGCCGTTCAGACATTTTCACAGTTTATCCTCCTCTGTCTTCAGAGAGACAAGAGATTCCACTGGTTCTTCTGGGTGTTTCCCGTCCTGTCATAAAAAGTGTGTGTGTGTATCATGACATTGAGTCACTCTGACTGGTTGACGCCCTGTGTCAAGACGCCAAAGTTCAGATTTTCCAACTCCGGCGTCTGCCGCCCAAACACTCAAAATCTCAAAGCTCGCCGCGTGAAACGCGCATAATAAGCATAACGCACCTAGACGTGCTGCGCCAAACGCGCCACAGGTTTTTCGACGCCTCCTCAACGCGCGTCGGCCATTGACATTGCATGTAAACCTGATGCCAAAATCGCGTTTGGTGTGTACGTAAGAGTGGACCAACACACAGTCGTCCTCAAAATTATTCATACCCTCAAATTAAAGAAGGAAAACATCAGCTGTCAGTGAAATAAGATGAAACTGACAAAATGATAATAAATTAAAATTCTATGAATATCATGAAATTGATTTTGAATTGTGGTTTAAAAGATCTATTGAAAACAAACACAAAAAAATAAAACAAGTTAACAAGCATGATGGGTATTTTTTTCATAGTACCGTTTCACCAACATGGAAAAATCCAATGTTTCAGATTGCTAGCCTTTTTCAGGGTGTAAAACACACTTAAAGGGACATTGTGAAACAACAGTATATCGCAAGAAACTTGCTAGTACTTTTCATGCTGCGTTTGCGTGAAACCGGGCAGACGGACGACAGCTGCTGCGTGTAAAGGCATAAACAAACCTCTATGTGAAGACATGGTCTGTTAGTTAGAGTGACTTCAGGCCACATCTGATATGTTGCCATGGCGATGTCGTATTGTTTTCCCTGACCCATGTTTTACTGTCTTTCTCGGCTTCTGTGATTAAAATTACATCGGGTTTGTTGCCAACGGCCATCTGCCCGACTGCACGTGAACCCAGCATCAGTGTAACACCTGGTTCCTCCTCACTGCACCCGCAGTGACTTTTCAAAGGCATTACCTCGAACTGAGCTGACAACTCCGGTGTCTCCGGTGAGTTTCTGTGGTCTCTTACTGTCACGCTTCTACTGAAAGTAAAAACGTGGCGACACGACATGGTAGCCATCACCGAGCCGACCCATACAATGTAGATAAGAATGATATGAATGGCAAATTCAGAGCTTACAGGAGCACTTCAGTTTGTTGATGGGAGTGATTACTGATTAATGGAAAAACACTTTTAAACAAAATAATCTATTTTTGTGAATAGAGAACAGGAGAACTTACAAAATATCCCTTTAATGGAGTCCAACATCTTTGTCTAGAGGAATCAAAACAGTAAGAACCCCCCACTGATATGGGAGATTTACTACAGATAGAAAATTCCATTACAGATGAAATTTGACAGCATTTCATTACTGTTGACATTTTAGCATGTAAGCCTGTTTTGCTGCCACAAACCCCCCAAAAAAAGAAGAACAAAAGAGAGAAAATGAAATCATGTGTCATCTCTGCTCAGCAGTCCTGCACGCATCAGTTCACGTGCAACTCTGCCAGCTAGTGAGGTGGCTTATAGGATGGTATTTATAATGTGGAAGTGCCCAACTGCTTATAAGTTTCTGTCAGCAGTGAAGGACTCTTCTTAAAGGCCTCCTTCCACTGAAAACCCGTTTAACTTGCTCCTTCTGAAATACGGAGGGTTTCCCCTTGTTTACTTACACATGCTGACTTGCTAGCGTTGTGTTCCCCCCAGTCGGCTGTGCTTTTTCATCAGAGAAACAATACGAAGAGAAGAGCGAATCGGGAACAGCCTCGCAGTTCTACGTCACATTTCAAATAGCGTATCCCACGTGGGGTTTCTATCTGTCCATTGGAATGCAGGTAACCCTCCACTACACACTAGAAGTGGAGACAGCACGACTGTAGCTTCGGAGTTGAGAGGCTAATTAGCTAACTGTTTGTTAGCATGGCGGAACAAACTTGTTTGTCGGCTCTATTTCCTGTCTGTAACGAAATAAGAGCGGAGGGTGGAGCTTCCTTCATACACTGATGGGAGGCAGCCAATCAGACGGAAACTCATGAGAAGGACCCGGAAAAGCCTGCCGTTGGACCACAAGCCTCTCTTCTAGTATACAAATACAGCTGGATACAAAGATACCAGAAACGATGCAGAATGCATTCAATAATAATGGAGAACACAGAAATATTAAGGGGGGGGGGGGGGGGGGGGGGGGGGGGGGGGGGGGGGAAATGACCATGGAAGTACAACTTTAAGATTTAAGGACTTGAACACCTGCAGGATGAGCACAGCTTCAAAATACCAATGACCTCATTTTTTTTTTTCTTTTTTTTTTCTTTCTTGTGAGATGAGAAGAGATGGAAATCTGCTGCTTTATTCTGTTGAAAGTTTGCTTTATAAGGGGTTTATGAAATAAGGCACTGATATCATGTTTATTCATTTTATTTCTTTTTATTTAAAATTTGCTATTACACATTCATATATACTGCTGGGCTGAAAGGGAGAAATGAAAGTAAAGAGGAATGATAGAAAGAGAAAAGAGAGAGAGAGAAGAAGAGGAAGAGAGAGAGGAGAGAAAAATGAATCCACTAAAGTCACTGGAATCTGTACTGCGATCCCTAAAAACCAAGGCTCTGTTGGAAAAAAAAAGAATCCCCTAAGGAGGACCTGAGGTGGCTTAAATATCCCCAGATATACAAACACACACAAAAACGAGAACTACGAGAAGAGGACAACCTAGTCAGCGAATGGGAAGTAGAGAAGAGGACAACTCAGTATCGAATGGGAAGAGTGTCAAGGTCAAATGATAATAAAGGGTGCTCCGTGGTGATACAGTATGAGATGCAGCCTCGTGCCTCTGCAAGGAGGAGGAAGCCCGCAAGGCTCACGACCCAGGCCCCAGCAGCCACCCAGAGGCCCAGATCCCAGCTACCCCCCCCCAAAGAGGGAATGCATCCCCCGAAGGGCGGCAAAAGGCGGCCCCAGCCGGAGCCCCCTGCAGTCTGAGGCCCAGGCCCCAGCGGACCAAGACCAGCAGCTGCCGACCCACTGGGCGCCGGGCGTTCCCCGGAGCGGAGACAGCGCCGGGCCCAGGGCCCAAGCGCCCAGGAGCAGCCACTTCGACCCGGGCGGCCCACCCGAAACCCAGGAGGACCGGACTCCCCCAGACGACGCCCAGGGCAGGCCAGCCCCCCCCCAACGTCCCTGCCCCATACACCTGCACCAGGGCGCCACCCCTCTCCCCCCCCTCCCCGCCCCACGCTCACACACACACTCCCCACACCTACCCCAACACTAGGGCTGATAGATATACCGTCACCGCCCCCACTTTTTTTTTTTTTTGTTATACTGGTAAGATCCCCGAAGGGAAATTTTACCCATCTCTGAACTGTGAGTATCAGAGAGCAGTGGGCTGCTACTTAAAGCGCCCACGGAGCATTTGGTGGGGTTAAGGACCTTGCTCAGGGGTCCACAGTGGTTCACCTAGGGGTCGTGTCGGGGACTCAAACCCAGGTTCTCTGCGCCACAGCCCATGACGCTACCACTAGGCTACCCACCTCCCACACTAGGCTACCCACTCCCCACACAATGACCTCATTGGAGAAACGATTTGTTTTCAACAAGACCTAGCTTTTTGCATGGTTAAACTGAATTAAATTATATTCAGCTTTATTTGTAAAGCTCAAATTTATTGTTATCCAATTGAAACAGATCTGGATTAGTCAAGTTCATAATATCTGTTAAAGCAGAACTCAGTAAATTCAGCTTGAGGCTCCCCCTACTGCTCTACTGTTCTCCTTTTACTGTTGTAAAGGTCGTACTTTCCCCTTCACCCCACAGCACACAGACGTCTTCTCTACCTGTCTTTCCTCTATTTTGATCCCTGAATATATTTCTAAGCTTTTACTAGCTTGTTGATGCTTGACATCAAGCTCTGCACAATGACCCATTGATTGGAATCGGGTGTGTTGCAGCAGGGAAACTCTTAATACCTGCAGGATGCCGCCCTCGAGGACTCGAGGTGCCCACCCCAAAGAGGAGGCAAAGAGGAGACTTTGAAACTGGGGATATGAAAATGTTGAAAATAACATGGAAACATTTATTTTTCTATAAGTTATGTCTTGATTAGTTTTAATTTTTGGGTCACATGTACAAGATGCTTGGTTTCACAAAAAGACCTTTTAGAAGTCTGCTCTTTAGACCTTTTTTTAAAAAAAAATCTGTTCCTGTTAATCTGATTTATTTAATTTATGTATCAAAATGTATTTGTTGAGGTTATAAATGTGTTTAAGGGGCAGCTGCTGCTGAATCTCCATTTAGAAGAGACGGACTCCGCTACAGTGGATCATCTGGGACATGAATATTTGCCGAACAGAAAATTGAACTATATTTTATCTATTTCATTTTTTAGAGACCAAGATACAGCAGAGAGACAGATTATGGGTCTTCAAAATAACCATCACACAAGCCTGACCCATTCCCGTGACCGCAGCAACATCACTACAAATATACAAGTCACCTTTGACTCCCAGATTCACCTGCTGAATGTGGTAGCTTACTTGATCATTCAAATTCATTACAGCTGTGTTTTTTTACTATCATGATAAATTTCAATGAAATTTTTTTTTCTTTTTTTTTGGGGGGGGGGGGGGGTCATGGCCACCTGGTTAATATCACCTGTCACACTCACCTGAAGGATTCCAGATGCAACGCTTCATCTGTAAACAGACCATATCTTATAATGACGCCGCAGCAGGTGGACATTTGCTTTAATAACTGCAGAGGGTACAGCAGGACATGTAATGATAATTCATTCTACAGTCTACCTTTAAACAAAACATCACACTGATCTGCATCTCAACATGCTCAGACTGCAGGCTGCTGTCAAAGTTCAGGAGGAGGAGGAATTAATAATCCATTGGTAGTTTAAAGACACACAAAATAAGTAAAAATATGCTTTTGTGACTTATTTTGATGCCACACCAATATTCATTAAGCACATTTTCGAACCGTCATTACCCAAAGTCGTCCCGAGGCCCAGAAACTGCACGATGTAAGTTTTGTATCCAGGGCGGGGCTGTGATGTTGCAGCTGACTATTGGTTGTGCATCGTGTCACTTGCTAGCAAACAGATGTCTACCAGAAATGTATGCAGCGGGTGTTTTGAAAGGGCATCATGTCGGATTTGGCAAAGAAACGCAAGGAAACATTACTGGTGGAAGAGAGGAAAAGAAAGAAAGGAAGGAAGGGAAAAAACAAGAGTCAAGATTAGACTGTCTTTTACTGGCTGGAGTGAGCTCACAGTACAGGTGCAATGCAAGATGGATGCTAGTTTAGCCACCGATAGGGGGCGCATCACTGAGAAAACTGATAAAAGTTCCATTGTGCGCCTTTAAAGGGACTTGAGGCAAGATTAAGAAATGAGACTAGCGACTGCCGTGACTGGCGCTGCAGGTAACTGCAGCCACAAGCCAAGCTGTCACGGGAGCGTGCACAAACTGAAGCTATAACGTTGTTTACTACGCTGATTAAGTCTTTTTCTTCGTAGTTACACTTTTTAGTGTCTTTCAGTTGATCTGGATCGTTTGCTGACGGCAGAAGAATCCATAACTATCCCTTGCAGTGTTTGAATTTACCGCAACCATCTACTTCCTGTATCAAAACTGTCGGGGACGCGGATGCAGGGTCATTTGACGTCACATCCTCAGAACAGCGCGAGAAATTTGGCCACCGAATCGCAGCGCATTATGCAGCACACAGCCTGTTCAAGGCAACGGAGAGAGACGTGGGTGGGCTCGGTCTTTTTGGTTTTTAATGCTTCATCACCCATTAGTATTAAAAAACTGGACATGATGGTTTTTTTTTCTCAATTCCTGCCTCTAGTCCCTTTAAAGTAATTTTTATATTATTTGAAGCTCATCGGGTGATTATGATTATTTTAAACCAAGTAAACGCTTTAAAAATGAGAAAAATCAGGCTTTAGTGCACATATTTATTATTATTATTTTTATTATTATCATTATTATTATTATTATCCATTCTTTTAACCATGTTATTTTTCTTGTCGGTTTCACCCATGCACAGTTACTGTATAGGTTTCGCAGCAGTACGTCTTTGCACACGGCACGTCTCAAGATCTTTTGTGTGTTTACCTTTGCAAAGTAAAGCCAGCTGGTCTGTCCTTTCATCTCTGCAGAGACTGGTATTCACCAATCTAAGCGGAAAGATCTGAACAATTTTGCAGTCTACAAACATGTTCATGAATTTGACTGACAGTTTCGTAAAAGACTTCTTAAGTACAACTTAAGAACAAATTCAGGAAGATTTGTAAGAAGATATTGATGAATGAGGTCCATTGAGAACTGTCATCCAGTAAAAACAGAGGAACCCCGAGACTGAAATCTTCCCCACAGTCATATTATTTTAGCTTGAAGTAATTTCCAAACACTAGTCGGATGAAAAAATTAAGTAAAGAGGTCACTGGGTGCTTCAGAGTTTTGTTTTGTTTTTCTTGTGTAATCACCCCCCTCCGTTTCCAGTTATATTTAAAAGCAATTCATGTTGGGCAATATGTGGCCAGATAGCACAGATTTACAGAAGCAGACTCAGGGAAACAGCCTCAGGAGTTATTTTTGCATGCCATTAATATTTTGTTTAGCAGCAGGAAAACTTGCATCTGTGGCCAAATCAATCTATCAAAAGAATAATAACAATTCTGACATTAAACAGGACATAGACAGAAGTCAATCTCTTTCTATAACAAAAACAGATATCACAATCTGTATATTGAACTTTAAAGGTGCAGTGTGTAACAAAACCAAAGTCAATGGCAGAAAAATGTAATATATAATCCAAAACTTTGTTTCTATTGATCTATAATCGCTTCAGTAGAATAACTGGTATATGTTTATTTTCTTAGAATGAGTCATTTATATCTACTTACTGTGGGTCCATGTAGATGAAGGCTGCATTATTTGTTCCACCAGTTTTAATACAGTGTCCCTAAATTGACAAAACTATGTGTGTGATGTGAGAACCCTCTGAACTTTAAAACTGCTGTACCAGCTTTGTTTATTGGTAGTTAGAGTTCTGTTTGGGTATGCCTTAAAAGGCATCAAAATTAGTTACCTGTAGTGCAGTCGATACCACTGGATCCACTCAAAGATGGAAACATTTGTGTTTGTGAGAATTTTGGCCACTAACAGCCACCGTAATTTCACAACAGTGCTTGGAATATGAAGTGTTTTGAAAGAAAGAATCTTTTCTTTCAGATACCCACCTTTACCACTAGATGTCAGTAATTATTACACACTGTACCTTTAAAGTTTTAATATAACATAAACAGTGACTAAAATGATTATGTCTATATGGTACATCAATGCATGATATTGTGTAAACCTGACTCCTATTGAGAGTGTCAATCAATATAATTTTGAATTTATTTATAATAACCAAGACAGTGCAGTCTGACTCTGGTGTTACACGTTACACCTTTGGATACAGACATTCCTAATCAAATTAAAATAAGAAATAATGGCTGTTAGAGCAAATCAAATGTAAATAGTTTGACATGTCCTTTCTTAAACATGTCTTACAAATTCTAACTTGCAATATTTGATATTTTCAAATTGGATCCATGCTACTAGACTAGTTGAAAAGTTGACTAGTTAAACACTGAACTAATGTATAGAGGTGTAATAAAACATCACTTCAGTTTGTTAATTTGACAAGTTTGTATCTAGCCCACTGATTGAAAAGTATTGCCAAAGTCTTACAGGGATAAATACTTTTAGCTCATTTTCAACATGTGCAACACAACATTTGACTTTGTTTTGCCGAATGTTTATGTATTTTCCAACTAAAAGTGACCAAAACAAAACAGCTGAAAATACTCTGTATATTAAAATTGACTAATTATCTTGGTTCAAATGCATCTTATTTGGAGATTCTGTGAGTATTCCCTCTCATTTTATAATAATTGTAATTTTTCTTTCACATGAGACTTGTCTCTTTGAAATCAAACATGACTCTCAGTTCAGTGTCATGCAGAAATGTAATAGGTTTTCTTTAGAGATTCATTTGAATAAGTTTAAAAGTCCTGGCCTTCAGACTCTTTAACATGAAAAGAAAATTTGGCTGGATGCTGGGTGAGCAAGAGTTTATATTAAATGTTATAAATTAAGTTTAATGCTGTTCTAATGATTCAAACATTTAAAAGTAATTAGAGTGATGATCATTGTTTGAACAGAGACTATTTAGACTTCCAATGATGAAACATTTGTCCTTTGACTAACCCAGAGGATGATTTAAATTAAATGCATCAAACGGTGTATCAAGTTCTGCTCAGTGACTCATTCATTTCAATCAGATTTGTTGAAACAGGGAAACAAAAAAACCTCCAAAATACCAAGCAAAACCCATGACCTCATCCCTTATCGTGTCTTTCTTTCACAAGGCCTGACCTACACATGAACCCATGACATGGTCTCAGCACATTCACCACCGGCGCACAACTCGATTAATTGCTAATGAATGTAACCCAAAATAAAAACTCATTTGGAGGTTCTAATTCTTTCCCAGGCGCTCTGTGGCACTATTGTTTTATGGGGTCAGCTAATCCGGCAGATTTAGAAATGAGCAATTATCCCATGTTCAGTATGTGTCTAACTTGGAGAAAAGAGAGAGGAAAGAGAAAGTCACAGAAGGCCAAGTTATTTCTAATGGGGTCATTTGGTCATTTGTTGACATTAAATAGAGATCAGAAGATATCTGATGTGTGAGGTGCAATCAACTTACAGTAAATGCTCCAAATGACTTATGGAAATATCATGGCACAGCTCATCTTTCAGCATGCTTTTTTTTTTTTTTTGGTCTGATTTCTCCAGCATATCTTTAAACTACAGTAAATATACAGTATACAAAACACTATATTTTGCTCATCACACAATGATCCAGTGCCCAAACATACTCGCTTAGCCCACTTAAGGAGAACACCGTGCATGTCTTTTTTTAGGCTTTGTATGTGTAGCATCAAGGAGATAGACAGTCCAATTACCCTATAGTGGCACTTTAAGCTTGATTCCCTAGCATTTTGCTCAAAAGGTGGTAGGCTAAACCAGGTTTTCTCCACACCAAGAGGGACAAAAGAGTGCTCTTTGCACTCTTGTTCTGCCACTGAAGCCCAAACTGCAACAACAAGGCCGGACACTGTTGTCTTCATCTTTACAGTTCAGCAAGGGGTGAGGCAACATACTTGAGCATGTTACACTCACACCCCCACACACGGAACTATACTGTAATATGTAAGACCTACAGTACATTTACAGGAAAGTACCAGTCAAAATTCTCAATGAAGCAGCTGATAGTTACAAGTGTATCAGAAATATACAGACTGAACATCCATCATTGATGTACTCCTCTAAACAGCATCCAGATGGATCCCTGCAAATTTATGCACACTACCAGTCAGAAGTTTGGACACACTCTCCCATAATTGTAAATCCAAATGTGCCCCCCTAACTTTTGACGAGCACTGCATTTAGTGCACATTCTGTATCCCCCCCGACTGCCTCTCTGTCTGTTTTTCTCTCTTTTTGTTGTACATGCATATACAGATCTTTGTTCAGCGTTTTAAATCAGTCTTTTAACTTTGCCATATTCATATGTCCTTCAGCCATGTCCTCACCAATTCCCTCTCATCCTCTTTTACTCCTCTTTGGTTTTCCCCCTCTGCCATCCCACTCAATTCTCCTTCTTCTCCCCACACTATTCCCTGCATTGCTTCTTCTTCTTCTGTTTCCCCAGTCCTTCAACATTTCTTATCTATTTTACGTTACACTTAAGATGTGAGGAAGAAAGAGGGACAAGAGGGGGGCATAAATAATGGAGGGTGGGGAGGATACAGTCCTTGGGATTTGAGCATGGACCAGCCTGCTTATCTTCTGGTTTGTGCTGGGGGGTCTAAGTCTTTCTAGTTCTCTGTCTGCGAGCGTGTTTGCTTTTGTTTGTTGCTGCCTGCCTTTACTGTTTTACGTCACTTTGGGAAAACCAGCAGGCCTAAAGCAGCAGCCTGCTGAGGCCTAGAGGCACTTCCAGCCAAACATAGAAACATGCAAAGCAACAAGGCAATCAAATGCCATTTGTCCCTCTCTTCCCAACAAGGTTAAATAAATAAAAACAATGATTGCTGCAACCCTGCGGCCACACTAAAGGAAATCGTTTTACTATTTGCTTTGTTTTTTTTTTTTTTTTTTTTCCACTGGAAAGCAAGTGTTTTTCAGCCGAGGATTTTCTTTTATGCAAACCTAGTATGCCAAATTGTAATTGACAACATAAACATCCCCCGTCTAACACACAGGAGCAGTAACAATAACACTTACCTTCGGAGGTTGCATTGCTTTGCTCATTGCTCATTGTTTCTTCTTTTGAGGGGCCAAAAGTAAGTTTGTGAATACAGTTAAATTGCTTAAATTTTACCAGCAGGAAAAAACATTCTATTTTATCCAGGCTTTAAAAATAAGGTAACCATAGTAGCACATCATGGAGGGCAGTTGGTTTATGAATAAAAAGTACATTAATGCATGAGCATGACATTCCAGATAATTCTTCACATCCCTACCCTTCTCATTATCTGTGCACCTTACTTTGCCATAGGACCATAACATTATTCATTCATTCATATCCTATGCAAAGCACACACTTAACCAGAGGCAGGGTAGAACTTGATAGGTTGCTATTCTATCACATGAATATCACATAGTTTATACAGTCAAACTCTCATAGTTATAGGAAAAGGAGAGTTTCCCTGCCACTTATTTTGCATGTTTAAGCCGTTGGGCGATACTTCAACACAGGGACAACATTTAACCTCTATGCATGGAAGGGGCCTGTCAGTTTACACAGTCAAAATTGAAGATCTGCTGGGATTTCATACATCGAGGCTGCAAGGGTATCATTCAAATGATCCATTAAAAGAAAAAGTGTATAGTATGATGTCTGATATGGATTTGAGTATCCCAGAAACCAGATTTTTTTATTTGCGAATAAAGAACCAATTCAGTTTGACCTGTGATGTCCTTTTTCTCATAAGATCTTGATTGAAATGAGCTGATTAAATGCGATCATGTGATTGCTTTGATCATGTTATCATAAATTGAATCAAAAGTAACTAAAAATGGTCATTTCTATGAATGTATTTGATCCATTTTCTCCTCTGCAGACACCATGGTGCATGGTTCATGCAAATGGCTCATGTTTATCCTCTCTTCATGAATCAGGCATGATCTGATACATCTAAATATGTCAAAAACAAGTCTTCCCAGCACACACACATTCAAAAATGCAATCAGTGATCACACCAAGCATCCCACCCTGTCATCAAAGTGAACAGTATGTCTATGTGTTTGTGCCACTTTCAGCAGATACTATAATTAGCTTCCTAATCATAATCATTGTTGCATTTTTCTCATTCACGTCCTGCACAGGAAGACATTTCTGTCCAATTTACATCATTAAAGTAATTGCCCAACACTTGCTAATGAACCAGTTAATACCAACACATGCTATTCTAGCATCCCTGCTAACTCAGATTCACTATGATTAACCAAAATGCTATGAATATATATCCTATAAATATATATCATCAGTCATAAGTTTAGACACATTTTCCAATTAGTTTTAATCAGAATGTGTTCAAAGTTTTGACTGATAATGTGCATAAGACATTGTGACTGATAGTCAGGACATCATTGTTGCATCATCAATAATGAAAGGAAAAATAGCCTAGTTCATTCACAAAGGGAAGTTGAAAAACATGTGAGATCTTACACGTATACAGTTGTGTGAAAAAGTGTTTGCCCCCTTCCTGATTTCTAGTTTTCTTGCATGTTTCAGATCATCAAACACATTTAAATATTAGACAAAGATAACACAAGTAAACAGAAAATGCAGTTTTTAAATAAAGATTTTTATTACTAAGGGGGGGGGGGGGGGGGGTCCACACCTCTATGGCCCTGTGTGAAAAAGTGATTGCCACCCTGTTAAGACATAAATAAACTGTGGTTCATCACATCTTTGGAAAGCTAAGTTCAATTACAGGCCCGATTACTGCCACACCTGTTCTCAATCAAGAAATCACTTAAATAGGACCTGCCTGATGAAGTTAAGTAGACCAAAAAGATCCTCAAAGGCTTGACATCATGCTGCGATCCAAAGAAATTCAAGAAAAAATTAGAAACAAAGTAATTGAGATCTATCAGTCTGGAAAAGGTTGCAAAGCTATTTCTAAAGCTTTGGGACTCCAGCAAACCACAGTGAGAGCCATTATCCACAAATGGTGAAACCATGGAAAAGTGGTGAATCTTCTCAGGAGTGGCCGGCCAACCAAAATTACTCCAAGAGCACAGACAACTCATCCAAGAGGTCACAAAAGATGCCAGAACAAAATCCAAAGAACTGCAGGCCTCACTTGCCTCAATTAAGGTCAGTGTTCATGACTCCACCATCAGAAAGAGACTGGGCAAAAATGGCCTGCATGGCAAAGTTCCAAGACCAAAGCCACTGCTGAGTAAAAACAACATAAAGGCTCGTCTCAGCATCTTGATGATCCCCAAGTCTTTTGGGAAAATACTCTGGACTGACAAGACAAAAGTTAAACTTTCTGGAAGGTGTAGGTCCCATTACGTCTGGCATAAAAGTAACATAGCATTTCAGAAAAGGAACATCATACGAACAGTAAAATATGGTGGTGGTAGTGTGATGGTCTGGGGCTGTTTGCTGCTTCAGGATCTGGAAGACTTGCTGTGGTAAATGGAACCATGAATGCTGCTGTCTACCAAAAAATCGTGAAGGAGAATGTCCGGCCATCTGTTGGTGACCTCAAGCTGAAGCGCACTTGGGTTCCGCAGCAGGACAATAATCCAAAACACCCCAGCAAGTCCACCTCTGAATGGCTTAAGAAAAACAAAATGAAGACTTTGGAGTGGCCTTGTCAAGGTCCCCACCTGGATCCGATTAAGATGTTGTGGCATGACCTTAAAAAGGTGGTTCATGCTGGAAAACCCTCCAATGTGGCTGAATTACAACAATTGTGAAAAGATGAGTGGGCCAAAATTCCTCCACAGTGCTGTAAAAGACTCATTGCCAGTTATCATAAACGCTTGATTGCACTTGTTGCTGCTAAGGGTGGCCCAACCAGGTAGATTTAGGGAGCAATCACTTTTTCACACAGGACCCTGGGTTTGGATTTTTTTTTCCCCCTTAAAAATAAAAATCTTCATTTAAAAACAACATTTTGTCTTTACTTGTGTTATCTTTGCCTCACATTTAAATTTGTTTTCTCTGAAACATATGAGTGTGACAAACATGCAAAAAAATAAGAAATCACATAACTGTATGTTCTTTACATTAGTGTTTTTCATCTTGTTTATGTTTTATCATTGTGTGGGCCAGACCATGCTTTATTGTACAGTATCAATCAAACTTTATTTCTGAAGCACTTTTCCAATAATATGTGCCTCAAAGCGCTCCACAGAATCATTCCCGCCTGACTAACCCTCAGTCCTCAATTGTGCAGTATTCATACAAACACACATGCACACACACACACACACACACACGCACACACATAAGATAAATCAAGAACATGAGGCCAAGTACAGATGGACAAGGTGATGACACCCCATCAGTGTAGCCGCCTGCACCGGGGCGGTACATTGGCAGCAACTGCAGGGGCACAGGGGAGGTATAGCTGGAACACCAACCTCCGCTAAGACACCAGCAGTAGCTACCATACCCAGTCAGCCACAGCCAAACACCACCCCAGATACAGGCAGCCCCCACAAAGGAAACACTGGTGAGACCCAAAGACCCAGGAACAATGAAAAGCAATATAAAAGCATTGAATAAAAGACATAAAATGTCCAAGTGGTAATAAAAAAAAAGACAATCAAAAGGCTATAAGTAGTAATAATTACAAAATATTACATTAAGCGGATCAGACTTAAACAGTAAATATCAAATAAAAGCCAGGTTGAAAAGGTGGGTCTTGAGCCTACAGCCCTGAGGCCCCCTGGCACACTGTCCCACAGGCAAAGGCAGTACCGCTGGAACAATGCCTTGCAGTGGGTGTGTGTCCTGCCTTTCAAAAATGACTAGAAGCCTGCTGCCGGAGGAACTCAGGGGCCATGAGCGTTGATAGGGTAAAAGCAAATCTGAAAGATAAGGCTCAAGACTATTGAGCCATTAAAATTCCATTAAATAGACCTTAAAATTGATCCCGAAACACTCAAGGAGCCAATACAGTAATTGTGCTGGTATAATAT
Organism: Atherinomorus stipes; assembly: GCA_023101725.1. Classification (NCBI taxonomy): domain Eukaryota; kingdom Metazoa; phylum Chordata; class Actinopteri; order Atheriniformes; family Atherinidae; genus Atherinomorus; species Atherinomorus stipes. The sequence continues at coordinate 53,900 of JALJCO010006774.1, forward strand.
GAGCCTGCCTTCTGGTCTTCGTCAGGACACGTGCTGCTGAATTTTGTTGGAGCTGTAAATCTGAGATAGTCTTTTTGGGAAGACTAGAAAGCAGGGCACTACAGTAGTCAATACAACTCAACACAATTTTGAACTGTGTTTGGTTTATAAACACACATAAACAATATGCTTGTGCCATCAGGGAAAAAAAAAATCCATTAATGGAATAACCTGGTCATTCAGTGTATTCAGGTATCAGCTGACCTCATTCTTTGAGCACATACTGTTGCTGAACCTAGACCTGACCAACTGCAGCAACCCCAGATCATAACACTGCCCCCACAGGCTTGTACAGTAGGCACTAGGCATGATGGGTGCACCCCTGCCTCTGCCTTTCCGGCTACATTTCTTCCTCAAAGCCAATGGGTCCGTACTATCCTTCCAGTTTTTAACAATGCATTGGACAGTTCCCAACCCAATTTTAATAGTTTCTGCAATCTCCTTAGATGTTTTCTCTGCTTGATGCATGTCAATGATTCAACCCTTCTCAGACAGACTAACATCTTTTCCACAACCACAGAATGTGTCTTTCAACATGGTTGTTTAGGAAATGAGAAGCAACTCATTGCACCAGTTGGGATTAAAACAACACCATGTGGCTGAGTTCGCTCAGTTTAAAGAGGCTAACAAGGGTCATAAAAACGGTAAATGCCATGCAACTAACACAAGTGTGAGCGAGCCATCCACGAGTTAGCAGCCCATGCTGACCTTCACAACCAAGGAAAGGGATAAAGGAATCACAAGAAAGATAATGGAATTCCTCGCTTTGGACGACTAGCCATTTAATGAAGTGGAAAATGTGGGGTTCAAATATCTCATTACTTTTCTGTCCCCCAGATATATCATCCCAAGTCACCAGTACTTATCTGATGTTGCACTCCCAGAAATGTTTGAGAGCGTCTCGTATCATGTTCGCAGCACCTTGCATGCCAGTAAAAACACTACTGACCTCTGGACATCAAATGTTAGTCTTATGTGCATGCTTAGTCTAACAGCGCAGTGGGTGGATGACAGGTTTGAACTACACCAAGTAATGCTCCACTGTAAAGAGATGTCGGACAGTCACCCCGCTGCAAACCTGGCCACAGCATTGGGTGTTGATAAGGCTAACGTTCATGTTGCATTGAGAGACAACGCTAAAAACACGATAAAGGCCATGAAAGACGCAAATCTGCCAAGCCTTTCCTGCATGGCGCATACTTTACAGCAGACACAACTGGCAGAAAATTAGTTAGACATTTCAAACACTCGCCACTGGCCTATTCCCGACTGTACGACATCCAGGCTCAGCTAGCCCAACCAAAGAAACGTCTGCAGCAAGATGTCTCCACGAGATAGAACAGCACATTCTACATTCTGGAATCGCTGACTGAACAGAAACGTGTCCTTGGAGCTTACGTGGCTGACCACAAACTACGTGCCATTTTGACAGCAAACCAGTAGGGTTTGATTGAGAATCTCCTCTCCCTTCTTGCTCCCTTTGACGAACTTACGAGAAAAATCAGCTCATTAACCACAACTGCTGCAGATGCTATCCCATCAATAACTGCTAAAGTGACTTTTGGAGAGAAGTGCAGATTCTGATCGTGGAGTGGGCACAACAAAGACCACCTTGTTGGAGGCAGATTCAAAGATTTTGAAAAGAAGACCCTTTACAAGTTGGCGACAGTTGTTGACCCAAGGTTGTTGCGTGATCACTTGCTTTTTGTATTTCTTTTATTAGCAGTGTTATAACTGTTATTGTGTAGCTATATTGTGTAGCTACCCAATTTACCCATACAGTATGTGCTATACTGTAGATACACTTATGGATGGATTTCACCTTTCTGCTTGGCCTGTTAAATCTCCTCTAAAATCAAAATCAGCTCTGTTTAATCGTATGTATTTAATTTAGTGTTATAATTTTGTGTGCGTGTGTGTGTGTGTGTGTTCAAGGTACAAGAACCGTTACTTTTCAAATGAGCTGAAAGATCAAGTGCAACAAGACCTTCAGACTTCACTGCAGGGAGAGATCAGATCAGATCTACACCACTGCAACCTGTTGCCGAGTCATCCTCAGCCTCCAGACCTCATGAAGGGGAAGGGGGAGCCACCAAAAAGCCATGAAGTCTGCTGCTTTCAGTTCATGTTGAAATACTGAAGGATACCTCTGACGTGAACCATCTTGCCAGCCCCTTGTCTGTAAAAGTACAGAGCAAGCTCTCAGAGCCACCCATTGGCAGGGGAGAAAATCCATTGGCCTACTGGAAAACAAATGAAGATTGTTTCCCTGCTCTGGTACCACTTGTCTGTGCTTACTTCCCTGCACCATGCACTAGTGTGGACAGCAAGCACTGATTCAGCTTGGCTGGACGTGTAACAGAGGACAGAAGAAGCCGGCTAAAACATAAATGCTTCTCTTAACAAAAAAAAAAAAAAAAAAAATCTGCCATTGATGTACATAAAGCCATAAAGCTATGGTGATTTTTTTTTTTCTTTTGGTTTTCAGTTATTTATTCTAGGCCTACGTGGTGTTTTTTTTTTTTTTTTTTTTGTTTTTTTTTCCCCACACAGAGCACACTGTAGCCGCATTTTGATGCTACAAAGTATCTCATTTAATTTATTTGTGGGTTATTTGTTGAATGTTAAATGAGAAATTATTTCTTCTACATGTTCGAAATTCTTATTAAGAATGTTTGTTAACTTTTGTGAATGTTTGTTATAATTTTCAGCCATAATGTAGCTATGGTGATCTTTTGGTTTTCAGTTATTTATTCAAGGCCTGCATGGCCTGATATTTTTTTCCCCACAGGAAGACATGGACCACTTTCATCATTCCTAGTCAAATTTTGATGCTAGTATCACATTTATTTGTGGGTTACTTATTAAATAACAAATTGTTTCCTCTATTTTTTTTTTAAATAATTTCATTATTAAGTGAATGTATCTTTTTGTTTTAATTTTTTTTTCAGTTCTTGGCTTTTAACCAATGCACCCATTTCACTTACAAAACCTGGCATCTGTTTGCACACTTCTTTACAGTTTTTTAAAATAAATCTTTTCATAGGAAAACTATGTTGTAATGTCTTCTGTATTTAGTTTGGAAAAAATATGATCAGAATCGGCCAAAATCTGTATCAGCTGTCCAACCACCTTAGAAATCAGAAATCGGCTCAAAAACTTTTAATTGGTGCTAATATATATCTCAGAGGATCCAGCCTGTGTTACCCACAATGCTTTGTATGTTGTCACAGTCTATTTAAGCACACGCAAGTGGTATTGTGTCGTTTAAAAACACCTCTAAAAAGCGGTTTGTCAATACTGGGCCAATCTGTTTTCTCTCTCTTAACTCTCTTTTTGTAAGCCTGCTGGATAGGTCATTAATCATAGCTTGTCACAAGCAAAATGGAGGTTAGAACTTGTTTTCAAGTTGTTCATCATGGGTTGAATTGAAATGTCACACCTGCTATCATGGATTTCAACCCAGCTTTACCACTGACAGCTACATTTTGTTGACCATTTACTGTATGGCTGCTTCCTGATAAGCTCCAAAATGTGTAAAACAAGTTGAAGTCTCCTAAGCTGATACTAAATGTTCTCTGTTTTTGGCATTTGGTTGGCTCAAATCAACTTTCAGCTCGTCTGACCGGTCCACAAAGACATGTTCAGAAGATACAGTCCTGTTTACTGCGCGTCAACACCTAGCTGCCAGAGAAGCTAAACAGGAAGATAAACCAGGAGTCTGCAACATTATCATTATTAGAAAAGATACAGTAAATAAATAAATAGACAGATTAACAAATGAATGAATAAATAAATAAATCTTCATTTTCAGAAAAATGCAGGGTGACTGATTAATTTCCTCTCTGAATACTACCTTTGACAACAGCTTGTACAGAAGGTTTTTTTGCTGAATGTACCAGACTACTGACAATTTTCTCTCTTCATTGTGTCCTGAGGCACAAACATAAAAGGTCATAAATGCCACTTAGTTTTCTCAGCAGTGAAAATAATTACTTAACTATGAATTTAAATATATATAAAAAAAATATATGGTAAAAAAAATAAATATATATTCATCCATGTCATATTTACAGTACTGCACACAGCTACAAAAATAAATAAATAAATTTTTAAAAAGTTTTATTTTGGCAGACATTAAGCATTACCAAAGGGTGGAACCACAATGTTTACTGGTTTTCAATGTTGAAGCAAACAAAGATAAAGCAGATTATTTTATTTTTTTCTGCTCTATTTTCTATTAGTACTGCACTTCATGGATACAAAAATTTTCTTTGATGTACAATTCTTTTTAAAACTTATAGGTATACTGTACACAGTGTTGCTTTAATGAAAAAGAGTACAGTGGATTCTGTTTAGAAAGCACCAGAACAGGGAGGGCGATAGAACGACAGAGAGCTGATAATGATATCTTGTGTAGGTCAGGGGACAGAGTGGGGGGGGGGGGGACCCTAACCCTGTATGTCTTTTTGAAAGAACAAGTGTTCTGCTTGCGGTCAATTAACCTTGAAGGTTATTACTGTGTGTGGTCAGTTCAGTCTCTCACACATATACACACCCACACACACACACCCATACACGCACACCTACACACACACGCAATCAGAGAGAGTAAGGAAGAGAAGGGACCCCTTGGAGCTAGTAAAAGAGTAATTTACTGAAGACAGGCAAGACCTCTGTCGCTCTGATGCTGTCACTCTGTTAAACAGCAGCTGACAAGGAAAGACAAATGTACACACACTTGACTGTTTTGGTCTTTGTTGCCCCTTTAGAGGCATATGGCAGATGCAAAGACCACTTAGTTAGACTGGTGCAAAACTGCAGTATGTGATTAGGCTCAGATCAGGATGCTGCCCACCAGACCTCTCTCAGGGCAGGTGTCATTGGCATTTATCAACAGGAGTAAATCTCAAGGCAACATGGCACTTGCTGGAAAGATTATGTTTCTAAGCTGGCTTGGTAATGCCTTGGTGTCCAGCCAGAGGAGCTGGAGAGATCGCTGCCTAGGCTACTGTGACCCAGTTGTGGATAAGCAGCAGAAAAATGTAAGGATGGATTATTACCAATTAAAACCCATGAACGGGAATCAAATTCTTGCGACTTATGAAAAGATTTCCAAGTTTGTTTGTTTTTTTCTTTAAGTAAAAACTTTCTCCGGTCATTAAGCTCTTTCTTTAGCTGCAGAAAAAAATGTAACTTTTTGCTAGAGTAAAAGTAATGAGATTATTGCTGATGTATTCATTTAAAGACACAATGTAACTTTTAGACCTTAAAAATATGCGTTTCTTACTCGTTTTGATGACACAATATTCATTATGCAAATTTCCAAGCCGTCACTACCCTGAGGCGTCCCGGGGCTCAGAAACAGCAGTATGTAGGTTTTCCATCCTGTGACATTACAGCCGACTATTGGTTGCAGCACCTTGTCACTTGCATATGAACCAGAAATGAACACAGCAGGTGTTTTGAACGTGCATCATGTCAGATTCGGTAAAGAAACTAAGGGTGTCAACCCTAACCGTCGTGTACACGGTTACATGTCAGAGATTAATAATCTTTAGGTTGCAGAAAGTGACGTCACCTCCGCATCCCACCGTGCTCCCGCCGTCATATTGAACTCAGAGCAGAAGATACCGTAGTAGAGCCAAGGTTAGGGATATTGATCATTTTAGTCCATGAGAACTGAAATTATTTGATTAAAAAAAAGTCTTTTATTGGGTGCGATCTGACAGGAGTCCCTGCAGAAGTTTTCAAACAGCTGACATCGTCGGACCGGATTTTCCTACATTTATCAGATACCTAATAACCCGTCTTCATACACAGGAGAAAGAAAGCTTTCACAAGCAGGGATGTCTATCAGTGTTTCACGGCTGGCTGAGCTGACCTAAAAATATGGAAATGTTTTGGCTGAGGGAAGTAAGTCATGTTCTGGTGATCAACTTTATGTAAACAGCGGCTAACATGAGCAGTTAGCTTAACACGTGCATTTGTTACAGTAAGTGTATGATCGGATTCATGCTCATAACTTAATTTTCAGAAAAAAAAAATATACATGAAACCCAGTTAGCAACAACTGAAGCTAGCTCAAGGTGCTTGGTCTCGTTTGGAGACCAGAGAGTGATGATTTTGTGTTTGATCAAAGGGGACTCGTGGACATTTTAAAGGGCAGAGAAAATACAAAGAGAAGTGTACTTCAGACATCAGCCCGCATATTTGACACCATTGGATTTCTCACTCCCTTTACAGTTAGAGTGAAGTACCTCTTCCAAGAAATGTGGGAGAGAGGACACAGCTGGGATGAACCATTACCCACTGATTTCACTAAAAAGTGGGAACAGTGGAGTATGGAGCTACCACTGCTCTACCTAGTGGCCATTCCCAGGTGGTATCACATCGAGATGCACCAAGAGTCGCACACTGTAAAGTTGCATGTCTACTGTGATGCAAGTGAAAAGGCTTACAGTGCTCTGGTCTACCTATAAGGACAAAAACAAACAAGGAGAGACTGTTACCAGTTTTGTTGCTTCTAAGTCGAGAGTTGCACCATTAGAGAAAATGACATTACCTCACTTGGAGCTTATGGGTGCACTTACTGGAGCGAGATTAGGACACAGTCTTCTTAAACCTCTGAACATGAAGAAAACTCAGCTCAACATGTGACTCTATGATCACTCCTCACTGGATCTGCAGCTCAGCTCAGCTGTGGAACCCATTTGTGGCCAACAGAGTTACTGAAATACAAGGGCTCACAAACCCAGAGTCGTGGTCCCATTGTGCTGGCAAAATGAACCCTGCTGATCTACCCACGCGAGGTCAACATGCACGGAGCCTTATTGAGAGTCAGCTGTGGTGGCATGGACCTACTTCACTGTCCACAGCTGAAGGGGAACTGGATATTGATGATGACTATGTGGTAAATGAGGCAAGCACTGAATGGAAATCTAAGTATCAGACTGTTGTACACGTCATGTGTACGCCCCGTAGCAAAGCAAATCTGTTCAACACAATAAAGCAACCAGATCACTATTCTGATTGCTACGATGCTGGACAGGACAAGAAAAAAAAAGAGAGAAAAAAAAAAGAAAGAAATACCTCCCAGCTGCAAAGTTTATGGATGGATCTCTGACAGCCTGAACAGAGGTGCTACAGCTCTTGCTGTTCACCACCACCATGTCCCCGAGTCAACTTGAAATGACGTCACAGGCTGTGGCTGTGTTTATTATATATAAAAATATCATCGGAGCATTGCGCCCCAGGAATCTCTTATGTATGTAGACAGTTAGTTATTATCTGAAGCTTTCAGGCAACACTACCACCCCTAAAAATACAGTGTTGGTGAGAAATGAAAAGAGGAGGAGGAGGAAAAAATGGTGTGTATATGGTTACTGAGTTTTTCTAAATGGTTATGATTTATTATCCATGTACCCGTTTACACGTGTAGACGTTGTTACCCCTCAAAGATACGCAAGGAAACATTACCGGTAGTGATGTGTCATGCTCAGAAGAGCCAGCTCTGAGAGTCGATGCTTTGCAGAGAATCAGAAGAGCTGGCTCCCATTGAGCAAGAGCCAGCTCTCTTTTTTTTGTTTTAGGAAAACTTTGCAAAACTTTGTTTTCATTGACTACTTTGAAGATCATGCAGCCAGTCACATGTGAACATGCAGGCTTGTGAAAACGGAGGACAGATGTACCACTACACGTGAAGACAGACAGTGGTGAGGAGAGTGTATGAGTGCATCACGTTGTCCTGTAATATAACTTTAAGTGACACCAGAAAGCAGCATCTGGCTGCAGTTTAATTTGTTTTGTTGTTTTATAGTATTGTGTATCTTCTCTTCACCTGGCTATGGAAAACAGATACACTAGCTTGCTAGCTATAACCCAACATGTTTATGTCTGTTGCTACATATGTGTACACTACTGTCCTAAGCAAATAAGTAATTAAAAAGTTTGAAGATAGAACAAATGCACAAACTTATAAGGCTTCTCAGAAAAACATTGAATGCAAAGAGGTTTTCAACACACAAACCATTTGATTTTTGCAAAGTGAAAGTGAAATATCCGGCTACAAAAGATCCTATAAGAGCCGTTAAGGTGTCAGAAGAGCTGGCTCTTCTTTGGGACCCAAATCAAAACAGCCAGCTCTCTAAAAAGAGCCGAACATCCTAATTACCGGAGGAAGAGAGGAAAAGAAAGAGAGGAAGGGACAGAACCAGAGTCAAGATAAGACACTGGCTGGAGTGAGCTCACAGTACAGGTACGATACAAAATGTTTGCTAGTTTAGCCGTTGATGGAGGCACATCACTAAACTGATAAAAGTTCCGTTGTGTGTCTTTAAAGACAGCTCTATAAAGAGGTCTGCACTACATGTTTTTTCTGTTCTAATCCAGTTCATACTCGCAATGATTCTCTAAAGGATTGCTCAGAATTTTCCCTAATTGTTCTTGCACTTGTGTTCATACATGTGGTATTGCTGATACTGATATCGATACTGATACTTTTTGTATGAAATTTAAAAAAAATTAATGATAAAACACAGAACAAAAACATTTAGTGAAATAGAACATTTTTTATTAAAGGACTTAAAGCTGATGACTACAATTTCTCTTCTGAAGTCATTTTGGTCTCCAGGTAAGCTGCATATCATTATCCAACTCTTTTACTGAGGAAAGGAAGTCCAGCGAGCTTAAACAATCCCCTGCTGTAAAAAGTGCAGTTTTCTTCTTTGGAGAACTAACATATGCAGCAAAGTCAACTACATGAACCAGTTTTTACTGCTGTCATCACTCCTTTAAAGGAGCTGTGCATTCTTTTCAAATGTTCCAAAAGTCAACTACAGGCATTTATAAGCTAAATATGTTCCCATCGCCACTATAGAAACTAATTTGGTGTTAAATATTAGTTTTATTATATGTGTCTAATTTCCAACACGGAAGTAAGATCGCTGACTGTACTGAACCACGGAGCTCTCGACCAATCTCAGCTTGTTTTACGCCCATTTCATGACATCGCCCCGGAAGAGACACAGATTCTGAAGGGTCACAGAATTGTTTTTAGCACCGGCTTCGTCACTCACATGGATGTTATTTGTAAACATTGATGAATAATCGGACTCCGATTGATGGAATAAAATGGAGCAGCCTGTTATGGAGCTGTATGCGCTCGACCCAGAGTCTGATATGGAGTTTGAAGTACACGCAGTACCACAGAGACCCCTGACAAGTAAGTAAAATAGCAAATAAATCATAGGCTAAAAGTTGGCATTGAGCTGGGAGACGTTTTCACTAACGGGTGTTGTTGTCTGTCCGTGAGGCGTTTTTATAGTGGGAACTGCATCAGGTTTCAGAAGTTATCACAGAGAAAAAACACTTTACTGCCCGAGAATTATGAAGTTGTCAAGAGTGAAGTTCACACACAAAGTTGAAGGTTTTTTTCTACTCCTGAAGATATAATCCAACCATTTCTGGCAAGTCTATATGTCTGACAAATAAACTCCCACGCCGAACTCAACCACATTTTTCCCAACTTGCCGTTTTTTAGAGCTTTTTTTAAAAAAAAAGGAAAGATAAAAAGCTTTTCTTCTGAACTCTGGAGCAAACGTCTTTTAGCTGATGGCTGCTTGTCTCTGAGGAAACTTTCCCACAGGCTGTTTGTTTCTTCCTCAGAGAGTGTGGTAAACAAAGAGGGCATCTTGCTACAATGCTGCGCATGCGTGTTTGTCGCTTCATGATTGGTGCCACCTCATTGTGTATACCGGTGGCCAGTCAGTCATGTTAAGGAAGCTAGAGCTTGGACTGAATGTTCATATATATTAGAAGAAAACGACTTAAATGAATTTTTTTATGAGGAAATACAGTAGCATGCTAAAAAGCTCTTAAAAGTCCAATTTTCATGATACGGCACCTTTAACAAAAGGAACAGAAGAAGCAACAAGCATATGGAGACCAAGGAAAGGAAAAAGTACACAGGCAAAAAGAGTATTGGTTAAAAAGTTAAAGGGAAAAGGATCATCACTCAGGAGACAACAGTGAATACAGTGTAACATGAGTTAGATTTCTGGCTTGAATTAAATCAGTTTCATTCAGCAACCGCAGCCACAAAGAATGATAGAGTAATGAAGATGACATGGTGAGTTCAAAAGAAAGAGGCGTGACAAATTTTGTGATCCGTTCACCGACAATGGTGCAGAGGGAATGAAAAATGCTGGCATGAGGAAGATGATAATAAGGTGTAAAGGGGATATAACAAAGCACGGGTTTTCAGCTGTTGTCCCACATCATTAGATTCTGATTTGGCTGCAGTGAAAGTGGAGAGAAAAAAAAAACACTTTTCAGTTTTTACTTTCCACCTCCTCCCTTTTCTCCCGCTCCTTGATATTCACCTCCTCCTCCAACACCCTTGATTCATTCTATTTTTGTAACTTTCCATGTGAGTGCACAGCTTTTGCTGACACGGTCCTTTGAAAGACACTCTTCTCTGTATCCTGGAATAAATACAGTATTATAAGAATGTGAGAGGCATATGATCATTTTTATCCCTCTCAGAGTAAAATATGGCTGAAGCTGATTTGAGTATATGAGGATGAAGATGGTAAGTGCACACATGCTCCCATGTGTGACCACATAAGATGCATGGATTAAACTCTTTAGAAATCTTAGACGTATGTATTACTGACACAGCAAAGTGTTGAAAAGGTTATGTTAGAGATTACTAACTGTATCCTCTTAAACTTACTAAAGTTATTGCTTATTAACACCCAGTAAATTTACAGTTACTTATTCTACCTGAGGCAGAGAGAAGTGGGATCACATGATCGTAAAATGTAACCCCAGACACTGTTTTAACCTGCGAGAATTGAGCTTTCCGAGGCTGACTCATCTGTCATTCACATGCAATAAATTGGGTGAATGAATTGTGACAAGAAAATGACAATATGTCATTACTTGTCCACTATTTCAAGGGAAGTCGTTTCACTTTGCTGTTGGGGAGTTCCCCAAGGGTATAACAGAAATAAAACAAAAGAAAAATTAGGAAATATTTAAGACAGAGAGGTTTCTTACCATTTAATGGAAAATAAGTGATATTAAAGGCAAATATCTAGTTGTACTATATCTAGGCTGTATGCACGGCACTGATGCTTATTCCAGCTGACATTTGGCAAAAGGCAGTGTGCACCCTGAGCAGATTGAGTCACTACTTTCTAATTCCTCTTTTAACCCTTTGAGTCCTGTATCTACTTTTAGGCCTCTGTTTGAAAATGAATTGGCCATAATGAAATGGATATATCTACGAAACCACAAGGTACTTCTGGAATCACAGTAAAGATAGATTTTTAAAGATGTGCAATATATGTTATTGTTATAGAATGAATTAAAATGATACAGAGTGTAAATAGAAAATAAAAAGAAAGTTTCTGACTCACTTCCCAGTGGTGGGATGTATCAGAGGTGGACAGGAGGAGAAATTCAGAGAGCTGGTGAGCAACTTTGTGGACAGGAGCAGCAGGAACCATCTTCTTCTGAATGTCAACAAAACGAAGGAGATGATTGTTGACTTCAGGAGGAGCAGACCTGCACACCGGCCTGTCAGGATCCTCTGTGAGGAGGTTGAGGTTGTAGACAGCTACAAATTCTTAGGTGTGCACTTGGACAGCAGACTGGACTGGAGGATTAACACAGATGCTGTGTACAGAGAGGGGATGAGCAGACTCTACTTTCTGAGGAAACTCAGATCCTTTAATGTCTGCAGCAAACTGCTGGAGATGTTCTTCCAGTCTGTGGTGGCCAGTGCCATTATGTATGCTGTGGTGTGCTGGGGGAGCAGCATCAGCTCCAGGGATGCCAGCAGGATCAACAAACTGATCTGCAAGGCTGGGAAGGTCATCGGATACAACCTGGAGACACTGGAGACAGTCACAGACAGGAGGTCTCTGAGCAAACGAGTCTCATGGACAACTCATCCCATCCACTACACCATTTCCCTCCGGGAATTAATCAAGCAAGCAAGCAAGCAGGCAGGCAGGCAGGCCGTCCGTCCGTCCGTCCATCCGTCTGTCTGTCTGTCTGTCTGTCGGTCGGTCTGTCTGTCTCTTAAAAAAATAAATTGTCCAGATCTTTGCAAAGGCCAAGTCTGATGAAGTGAGGTAGAATCAAATAAAAGAGGTTTTAACATCGATAGTTCATGCAACGTCTACAACTGTTAGAAACAGGATGGTAAGCGCGGTGCACCAGCTGGAGATGAAGATTAAAAGGTCCGTCACTCAATTATGTCTGTTGGCACAGAAAAACTCAGTGAAACAATAAAGAGCTAAATAAACAAATCCTGTCCCCAACAGTTCGGTACAGGGTCGCGTCGAACCGAGAGGAGTGTACTGATCGGTTCAACACAAATACACATACCGTTACAGCCCTAGCTGAAGCTGAATAGGCTGAAGAACGAGGCGGCCAGTAGCCCGACGGGAGGAGCAGTTTCAACTCCCAAATGGCTCTTAACGTAGCCATATATTTTACCTTAACTTTGAAAAAATGGTTTCTGTGTACAAAACCTTTTTCCATTCAGCGTTTTTTATGAGAGGCATTATATTTTTGTTCATTTCTGCTATGTTCAAACATTAGAAGCCCAAGCCAAGTAAAAATGCCCCATATAAACAATTATTTAAACACACGAAAAATAAATGGAACTTCATTCAGTTTTACAGGAGAGGAATATTCTATTTCCCAAACTGTTAAGTTTTGTCAAAATGGAACGTTATCAGGCTGTCTGGTCTGTGGATGTTCTGTCTTGGCGTCACTCTTCATCAGTAAAGTTCTGTTTGAAAAAAAAAAAAAAAGGAAAAAAAAAAAACAGCTCTGTCGTAAGATGGGCAGTAACGTTTATTCACTTCCAGACAGGGCACACAGAGCAGTTTGCAGTGGAAAGTTTGTTTTTTTACACAAAATTTAATTAGCTTAGATGGTAAAAAAAAAAAAAGAAAAGAAAATGATCGACTGCTGTGATACAGTAGATCACATCATTTACCCATTTCTCTCTCTCTGTCTCTCATTTCTCTCTTTGCACAAGTTGAAATATTAACAGAAGCTGTTGTTCTCCTCATGTTTAATGCTTGACTATCTTTCCCACGGATAAAAGAAAATGTGGATATCTGAACAAGATGAGAAACAAACACCACAAAAATGAATTGTTGTGATTGGCCTAGCCTGTGCAAGGCTATGCGAAAATCTGTTTAAACTAAAGGAGAGGCCAGATGTATTCTGCCAGAACTAATGAAATATGAGTGCCCCTTGGTTCCCAGGCTATCTTGTTGCTACTATTGATGGATTTGAAGACTCGCCACTTGTTAAATCACTACACACATACAGGAAACACTACACTACAGAGAGATATGGGACATTCACAAACGGGGAAGGTGTTGTATGTGGGTGATGTTGGAAAGAATTTGCTTCAGAAAAATCTGACAGGATATTCCCAACAGCCTCCTCAAACAGTTATATAATCTTAGGGCTGGACAGTGGTGTGGTCATGATTTTTACTCTCATGGGAAGAATGTTCCTGATTCACATCTGGACACTGATGTTTTCATATTCTCATATGTGCATGTGTAAGTTCACTCTGAGTTCCCCAGCTTCCTCTTAGTCCAAAATATGTTGATGACTCTAAACCAGGGGTGTCCAACTCCGGTCCTTGAGCTCCACAATCCTAACCTGACTCCGCCAGATGGATTTGCTCTGCATATCAACCAATCAGATCAACGAAGCACAGGACGTACTAACGGAGCAACAACGAAAAATTGCCGAAACCAGTCGGGAGAAGAGCAAAAACATCTTTTCCTTTGAGAAAAGCCTCCAGAGCAGTGTTTTGCTCTTCTTTCAGTGAAGAAATACTCTGTAATTCCGATAAAACTTGAGCGATAGCCATGCTAATACTAGTTTCATCCGCTGAAGCCACCATGTTGTTTAGACTGGACTGTCGCTTCTTGTTGCGTCACACCTCAACCCACCTCAAAGCCAACGCTGATTGGACGTTCGTTTGGTAAATTGCTCCAAATTCTCTTCAACGGAAAGACCTGAAGCTCGCGAGATCAGGATGGTCTCACGAGGCTACCACAATCCTGCAGGTTTTCTTTGCCTCCCTGCTCCAACACATCTGATTAATGTTAGTGAGTCATTGTGCAGAACTCCATAGGCTTTTGGATTCCTTTCATTTGAGTCAGGTGTGTTGGAGCAGGAAGGGAAAGAAAACCTGCAGGACAGCAGCCCTTGAGGACTGACTTTGGACACCTTTGTTCTAAATTGACCCTATTGTGTGCACATGCATGGTTGCCTTTTTAGTGAGTTGTCCAGGGTGTAGAAAAGGCATATTTAATCAGATGTGTAAGTGGTATCAGCAACTCATATCTGGAGTATGATGTACTTACTGCTGTTAAGAGGTTAAATTGTAAAATAATTTGGTTTCATAATTCTACATCATTAACCTTATGTAATTATTACAATTTATTTGCAATTGATTGCAAATTTATCTTATTTATTTTTTGTGTTGAATCAATCCAACTCTATTTTTTAATGCTTTTCTGTTCCCAGTACACAAAGGCTACAGTGTCAGTATGGATCTCCCAGTCTCCAGTCTCCAGCTCTTCCGGAAGGACTCTGGCATGGAGGCAAACTGATGTCAAAGAGTCAGACACTACAACTAAACAAAAAAAGCACTTTTTTTTTCTCTTCACATATCAGATTCTGTCATTAAAATATAACAACGTGTATTGTGAACTGAACAGATGCAGCAATGTCTTACCAATGGCTAACTAGGAATTCCATAAACAGTCATATTTAAGAAGTTATGAGCACAAAAATATCAAAAACAAATACTTTATCACATCATACAATCTACACCCTTCCAAGTCAAATAATAATTTATGTCAGACAGGAACCAACATTTCACATTAAGAGTTTGTTAGTAGGTGTGAGCCTGCATTCATCTATGTTCAGACAGATAGATTCATGCATCTGGTGATTGCATCTGAAGAGGCATACTGGAGTTCTTCCCCTCTAAAACACTTGGTGTGTCATACTCAAGACAGAGTTGTTTCACCAAATATCCATGATGAGCTTGGCTTCATCATTAGGCTGAGTACTGGAGAGCTTTGATGAAAAGGGTCATTGGCAGTGGCTAACAAACATATGCATTTGCCCACTCTCACATATGCAGTGCCTTCAAATTTGCATGCCCTAATGAGATTTTTCATTTGACACAACACAGAAAAAATATTTTCCAGAATATTTTCCAGAAGTGGGACAGTTCAGGGCTCGATTTTTCTTTTCAATGATTTTGTACTTTTTCCACTAGTCTAAACAATTTCTGTTATTATTATTATTATTATTTTCTTTTTTTCTTTCTTTATTTTTTTCATAGACTGTGGGTACCCCACAATAAGCTGCAGGGCTTAAAGTTTTCCAGCACCGTATGTATGGTGAGTGCTCAAATCTTGGCTATAACCCCACGTTACAATTGGTCATGTTAATCTACCAATGGGATGACACCAATGAGGTTTTGGCACTCATCAGAGCACATTACTACCCAATCACATGTAGGGTAGGGTGGGTTTTAGAAGATGATTGGTTCAGATCCAGCTGTGGCCGAGACTTAGCAGAGATGGCAATGAGTGGCAGCTCAGAAACATCAGAAACGGTTCATCAGATGGAGGCAGTTTATGAAGCCGTCCTAACCATACACTTAAAATTAAATGGCACTGGGAAGAACTACGCGTAGCACTTGAAGAACTACGCAGAGACGGCAAGCCTTGTAGTAGTTGGTGAAGGAAAGTGAGGGAGCGCACATGAAACGGTTTTCCAGAAACTTCACAGACTCAACTTGGATGTGTGTTCAAAAGACTGGAGACTTGACTTCAAATCACAGTTTAGGACTTGTGAGCAATCTTTTTAATTATTTGTTTTTTGTTGTCATGATCTCTCTCTCTGATCTCGCATCTGCTGTCTGTGTTGACAGCTGTCATCTCCCCAGACGTCACACAGATGTGCCCACACACGCAGTTAATCAAAACAACAGCAGCAGCGATGAACACGTCTGCTGCCTGCCACATCGCTATAACTTTGGATATTAATATTTTTATAAATGGCACAAACATAACTGCAGCAAACTGCAACATATTTGATCTAGAAAGGACAGGTTAGTCACTATCTAATATGAAAGTAATATGAAAGCTTAATATTAGCATGTTAGCAATGAGCGCCATAGTGGCATAAACGTGAGCTTATCTTTGCTTTGTACTAAAGTAATGTTAACTGAGATGACTACAACTGAATGCGTCAGACGAAGAATGAAACATTTACTGAACACAGTTTCCATAAACTATGACTGCAATGATAATGTTAAATTGGGACCAAGTCTAGGCTCAGACCCAAGTTCAGCTGTTGCTGGTTTAGGAATGCAAGGAATAGTCTAACAGGGTCTAAATTAATCAAAATACTCTGACGTTTTTTTTTTGTTTGTTTTAAAAAATACAATAATATTGTATTGATGTACCCAGCTCTGAGTTATTTTAAGCCTAAAGAAAGGAAAGATTTTTCCGATGTACTTGTGCAGCGATCACCAGCTGTGGACATCTTGAGCCACTGTTCTGCAGGTTTTGACAAGTTTACATGCTGCAATATAACTTAGTCAAATTATAAATGGGACATTAAGAGGCTTGTGCAGAATTTGACAAAAAAAAAACTATCATGTGGATCAAGTGTGTTGCAGCAGGTAAACATCTTAAACCTGCAGAGCTGCTGGTGATCCGGCACTAAGGTGCAGCTTAGCCTCATCTCCACATTCAGAAAAAATGCTATAAACAGCAGGATTAAATTAGGATTAAATTAAATTAATTAAATTAAATTATATATATATATGATTGCTGTGCTAGAGGTTCATTTATTCAGATCCCCCATTAGTTACTACCAAGGTGGTAGCTACTCTTCCTGGGGTCCAGTAGTAATAGCCGATAAAAGTGGAATAAAAATCCAGAAATGACATCCACACTCCAGAAGTTGATTCTAAGGGGGTTTTTCATTAGTTTTTACGTTTTGGGCGTCTGTCCTGGAAGTCTCCACGAGTGTTTTTCCTGCTGATGTGATCAGAGGCTCCGTACATACAGACTTTACTTCTGAATCATCATCCGCTGCTTTCTCCTGATGAGGAGCAGCTCTGAAAAACAACATGTTTGTATCTCCATCCTCCTCAAAGTGGAGTCTCGCGGGGCGGGATTTTACGAGAATTACGGCTGATGCCATTCAATGGAAACACCTACATATCGCAATTGTACTTTATCGAAATTTAAGAAATATCGCTTTTATTTTTCGAAAAAGTATAATGGAAACCCAGCTACTGACAAGCTAGCTTTGAAATCGACGTTTGGACGTTGGCTCGCAACACCTGCATGATGATGTATGGATCACCGCGAGCATCCGGGAATTTTCGCCAAATTTGTCACATCCGGTTAGGTAACAGGTGAAAACATGGCTTCGTTGCATAGGGGAGCCACTGAATTACCCGCTTCATTACTCGTCAATCTTCGTTTATTCTACTTTGGAAATACCGAGAAGTCCCGCTGTGTATGGCTGCCATAAACATATCTATCACACGGACAAGAGAATATGTTTGTTCCAGTTCCCAAAACAACAGAAAAAGTCCCGAACAACATGCTAAGTGGCTAGCTGCTATCAAGCCCATAAATGCTGACAGTTCACGCTGGAAACCATGGAAACATCTAACAATATGTTCGGATCACTTTGTGACTGATAAAAAAGCATATATTCTGATCTCACTTTTTAAACCCTGTAGTTGTTTCTGTACAGATGATAGAAAACACCATTAAATCAGTGGATGTACAGAATCACAGCGCCGTCCGCTGTTCCCGTCTCCTCAGGACTGTTAACGATTACGTTCATCCATATTACTGCCATCAATGTTCCCACATAAGAATAAAAGCATAAAGAGCGTCAGAAAGGCATTTGCAGCGTTATAAACATGCACAGTCATAACCAGTTACATACAGATGAGACTGCCGGTAATTTATAGCTTTATCAATGAGAGTAAACTCCTGAGAAGTACATCAAAGAAATACCACCATTTCTTAAAAATCCGGGGAAAATTAATATTCTATAAAAAAATAAATGGCTTGAACACAGGGCTTACCTGATGAAACCAAATACATCATGAGATCGGGAAACTGATCATCAGGCTGTTATGTACAGGTAGGTTCGTCTAACCAGGCTGTAGCAGCAGAAGATGGGCATCACTTAGTCCAACAGATACTAGTTTAGCTTCGTATCTTCTTCTAGCGTCGGCAGTAAGACTTTCAGTATAACTGGACGTCATTTCAATAATATTTCAAAGACAGACCGGCGGAGAAAAAAATTAAAAAGGGTGCAAAAGCAGTTTTTGAGGCTCATAGTCCATCAGACGCCGTTCAAATACGAAGCATGTTTTCACCGGGACCAGCTTCGTGGTCACGTGAATTCCGGGTTGTGACGTAGGCTCGCGCTGATCCATTGATAAACAATGCACTTGATAGGCACATATTTGATATTTCTATGCAGCCTACGTAACCTATATAGCAGGCTGCAGGGAAAGTTTTCAACGGGGCGGGGGAGGGCGCAGGGTGAGAGAGAGAGAAGGTGCGCAGTGACTTGGGTCATAAGGACAACAATGAATCCACGTCCTCAGTGCACAGAAACGGTCGTGTGCGCTCTTATCGACGAAAATAGCCGAGAACAGCCGAGTGGCTAGCTTGTTAGCTTCCAAGTAAACAGCAAAGGAACCACGTTTCCTAAAAGTGATAAGTATCTCACCTCCAACTTCTTCTGTGGCGTAAAACATCCTTACTGCAAACACCAACACCTCCATTACTTAATCCACATCTGTTTCATCTTTTTAAGAGCAAAGATAGGAGCAGTGAGCAGCCATGTTTTACTCGGTTCGTCTGCACTGAGATGATCACGGCGAGTTGCAAGCGCATGCACGGTTGGTGCGCGACAGACAGCACTCGAGTTTGATGGACATAAAAATCATTCAATCAATCAGAACAGGCCGCCCAAAACTCCATCCAATGAAATTCATTTAATTGGAAGGGGTTTTTCCAGTGCTGTACGTTCCACAGGTGATTTTTTTTTTATTATTTTTCAGAACATTTAATTAATTGGCTGCAATCGGTGAGTGAAGAAGACTTAAAGCAATATAGTAAAACATACTCATGGAAAACATCATCCACCCTGCCTTTAAACCCTGCCTTGATGAATTCATCAGTGATTAGATTAGGTAAGATGTCCGAAATTGTTATGGCCAAATACAATACAGATCTGCTTAAAGCATCTGGTTGGGGTTTATTTCTGGCAATATAACCTCTAATTGCCTGCTTAGTATTTTGACTGTTGATTTCTAACAAATTATTTGAGAGTATAGACAGTTTGGTTGCGGATAAAAGACCGGATCCAGATGACCTGAAGGGTCTAGTTGGTTTATACTGGGTCAAGAGGTCACTGATGTGTCTTGGGCCTAAACCACTCAGAGCTTTATAGACCAGCAACAGGAATTTAAAGTCTGATTTACTTTTTGGCTTTGTACCGAGACAGATCCAGGGAGGATTATCACTTGATGATTTGTTGTCACTCATAGAGGCTGCCTTTTTCTTGGTCGTGTTATCTTTGCCTTTTAGCTTTGTGTTAGCTTGCTCGGCTCCACTGTTTTGGGTTACTGGCAAATAGGGTTGCCACCTTTCAGAAAAAAAAATAAGGGACACCGACCACAGCTCATCAGGGCCACGACCACCACGGGCCGATACTTGTATGGTGGCTCCTCACAGCAGTGGTATGCTTTATTTTGCACCAGTGTTTTTAGGAAAGGAGTGATCACAATTGGTGACACTTAAAGCTTGAAATGCTGCAATGAACACATTGTTTAAGCAACACTGTTGCATAGAAAGTGCTGTTATTTAGTCTACATATGCTGTAATTACATCCATCCCTATTTAAAATAAAATGAGGAAAAAATATATAACAATGTGCCATAAGCACAAAACTTAGTTATTGCATTATCAATAAAACCTAATTAATGAGATGCTGTCATGCACATATCACATGGCAGCACCAGCAGTCAAAGGAGATCTGTTTGTGTGGAGTGTGCAACAATTAACTTTAAATATAAGCCGAGTAAATACATGAAGAACTGAATGTAACTGTTAAAGTGATCTGTTGTAGACGGCTCTGATGTGTCCGAATCTGTGGTTCACCTGTGTCACCTCAACTGTAACCTAGAGTGGGATGACAGATTAATTAAACTTATTTCTTTTGCTGCATCTTATGACTTGAAAGAAAGTCAGGTCATCCAGACAGATAAACCACACCAAGAAAAGAATTTGTGTTGTGAAAACTGAACACTGTGTTCCTCAAAATCAACATTTTGGCACAGAATACACAGAAAGCTGTACAAGTTTGGTTTGTATAGGAAATATATTGAATGCATATAGGCTATACATAAACACACACACACACACACACACACACACACACATATATATATATATACATATATGAATGAAACAATATTAATTTAATTTATATTAATTTATCTATCAAATGTTAATCCATTACTGTGATTTATTGTTTAAATAACCATATAACATTTATATTGGCTGCTACTAATAATGGTTTCTGTATAAATGATCATTCATTCAAATTTAAAAAGTCAACATCCTAAACAATCAATAAACTAACCAAACCACCAGTCTCCTAAACTTTGCTTTGACATCTTCTGGCAAAAACACAACCAGATAAAAACTGATCCTGTTCTGAATGTGACGTCATGACTGATTCAGTCTCAGGAGATGAGGAGATGAAGATGGGACACTCACGTTTAGGTCGTCTTCGCGGTTCTCACGTGTCTGTGTTGCTTTTCTGATGCGTGATGATGTCTGATGTCAGACAGTCCACCGCGCGCCACTGAAAACACTCACCCACATACGTATTTAACAGTTTCTCTCATCATCCTCACTGACGCTGTCCACCCAAGGACGGGCCTGTTCCCACTCAGGTGTTTTCTTTAGCAGCGTTTTCGCTTTTGAGAGCATGCTGGAGTATCAGGTGTGGACATTTTAAAAGGCGCGGGTGCCGAGAGCGCGCGTGACAGCAGCACACGCAAGCGCGCAGGCAGCCAGGCAGAGATGCAGGACTGGAGGATCCTGCGATGATCCCGCTGGTTTTGGCTGGCTTTAAAATGTTTTATTTAGCTCATTATTACTAAATTTAATGTTTATATATGTGTGACAGACATGTGTATTTGACATTTATGGAAATACGGAACAAATGGCGTCCCGTATTGGTTCAATACGAAACGCAACGTTTTATTGTCAATTAAAGGACGATTCCGTATTTTACGGGACGGGTGGCAACCCTACTGGCAAAAGTTGTTTAATTTCCACACAGTCCATTTATCTCCACATTAACTTCTATGCGATGAACTTTGATCTACAGTGCTGTTATTTTCTGTAGGAGATCTTGGTAGTCGACTGTGGAGAGAGAAGGAATCTTGTTGCTATGTGGTGTTAGCACCTTTTCAAGCTATTTAGTTGAGTGCTAAACCCAGGCTGCATCAGGCTTCAGCAGTGTGTAGGCCACACAAACACACAGAGCACACAAGATAAAAGAACTAAAAAAGGTTGTAGTTTCAGTAAAAAAATGTATGAGTCCCAATAATTTACAAGTATCCAAAAATTACTGAGTTGTGATGAAAAAGAAAAAAAAGGGGGAAAGTTGGTGTAAAATCAAGTAGAAGGAAAGCGAAGCAGGAACAAAGCAGAAAGCGTCCGCACGGCAGCAAGCAGCCTTGAGAAGTACTCAAGAGTATTGTCCACCCCCAATGAGCAGCATCACTGTGAGTTTTTTAAAGTTCAGTAATCAATCACGGTTTAAACAATAATGCACAACCAAGGATGAAATTTTGATTTCAAAGGTGGGGGGGGGACACAAGTATTATTAATAAACCAAGCAGCGGCTGATTCAGTTAAGATAAACGTAACAAAAGGTGGAATGTCTATGAACAACTTCTACAATAATGACAAGAAATATTGCCAAATAAACTAATTCATGTCCCTCCATGCTGTGAGTTCCTGACCAGCCATGAACTCACTGGTAGTTGCTCTGTCTCTTACCAATAAAATAATGCATTCACACGTTAACAGACTTTTTAGTACACCAGCGTTAATAAAATCTGTACCTGGCCAATTTGCTTCTTTCACCGGGCATAGTACAGTTGCTCTAAAAATTATTCATACACTCCAGTTAAATAAGGAAATAATAATCTGTCAGTGAAATAAGATGAAACTGACAAAAGTAATGATAAATTAAAAACTCTATAGAAATCATGACATTGATTTTGAATTGTGGTTTGAAAGAAATATTAAAAACTAACAAATAAACCTACAACAAGTAATGATTGGGCTCTGTAGCTAAAATTTTGTTGAGCAACACTTTGAGGCATTCACTTCAATCAGGTGTTTTCTCTAATGGTCACAAAGACTTCTACACCTGTTAACAGGTATTTTGGTCCATTGTTCATTGGAAAGGTGCTCTAATGTGTCTGGGACAGTTTTATTTGCTTGTTTAATTATTATTATTATTATCATCATCAATCATAATTAAAAAGCAATATTTTATTTCACTAAACTTTTGATTTTATAATTTTTTATTATTAGTTTCTTAAGTTTCTTGTTGTTTGAATTACTACCGTGATTTTAGCCTTTTCTTTAATTGGAGGCAATAAATAATTTTGAGGGCTGTATGTAGATGCAGGTGCTTGAACTTTGAAAGCTCTGATACGGATTATCACTTAAAGGTGTCATCACCTGGAAATCCCACTTTTTCACGTTAAAACATGTATTGGAACAGGACCTCAGTTATAACGTGCCAGAAACTCCGGAAAGTGAAAGTAACTTCGTCTTTGAGTGCGGGCTCGCTCTTCTCACCAGAACCGTCCACAAGCACGTGCTCTCCACAGTACGCAAATTGGATTTCTTTCTCCCATTGACGTGAACGAGAGAGGCTGCTAGCTGCTAAGCTACCCTCTTTAGCGCCACCTAAAAGCAGCTGATTACCTGCCGTGGAGTCGTTATGATCAGCTGTTATGACGTGAACTAGAGAGGCTGCGAGCGAGCTGCTAAGCTAGCGTCTTTCGCACCACCTGAAGGCTGCTGATTAGCTGCCACAGAGTAGACCAGCTTTGTCAGAAAGGACCCCGGCGACAAGGAGGAGGAGGAGGGAGATAGCCATGCTGAGTTGCCTCGGCAGAAATTCAGCAGTTTTCAGTGCTCTAACAGGACGGACACCTTTACCAGGGAGGAGTGGATTATATTTATCAGTGAGGATGTGCAGTCGGAAAGTGTTGCTGCTTGTGTAACTTATTATCTTTTGTGTCAGAGACTAGTAAACGGCGGTTGACGAGCGGACAAGCTGCTAATGTAGCTACAGCAGCTAACAATGCTTGGTTAACTTAACGTCAGACGTCCGATCCTTATATTCATCAGAGTCCAGTCGTTTTACTCCGCGGATCCTCTCCATCAACCGCACCGGTAAGTTTTTATCACGTTTTTCTCTGTTGGGACATCATTTCCTTCACTTGGTCTGTCCTGATAAAACTTTGTTTTGGCTTTGACGTTTGCCTCGTGAACGCACTTACAGACAGGTCTAACTCTCGTGCGTATTCTCGCGACAAACAATAGTTGGGGATTAAAAGAGGTTAAAATGAGCTCATTAAATTTTCCTCCCACCCAACTAGAATTAAAAATTCATTTGAAGATAATTTAAGAAGGATTGTGTATGTAAAACACTAGGTTATGACACCTTTAACATCTGTCACAATGCTTCATCTCATGACTTCATCTCATGTTTATTCTTTCAACCTCACCTGTGAGACTCCAGCCTTTCCTGCTCCACCTCCTTCAGCTTTTCCTACTTTCCCTCCTCCAGCATCTCCTCCTGCATCCCAAGTATCCTTCACCTGACAATAACATATTCAGGCATGACATAAACAGTTGGACAATTTGGGGAGCAACAATCATAAATTTTGATATATAGAGTGATGAATGTGTAATTTCCCAATTATCATGAGTTTGGATGTATAAAATCCTGTTTGTATTTTATATTTTTTCCTTACATTATCAGCAGTGGGTCAGGGCCTGACCGGCTCCATATAAATGGCAATAAAGATTTATTTTAAACATAAGGAAAGCAAAAATGAGCACAAGTCCTCTATAGAAATTAAGGAGGATTGGCTTTATTCCTAGCATGAAATAAATAGCAAAGGATTAACATAGGTAACAACAACAGTATTTTCGTTAACTAGCTGAACATGATGTATTGGCCTTGTTAACTAGTCATTATTTAGCTAACATCTGCATGTAACAGATTCTACTTACACGGTTTGTTTGGGGAACAAAATCTGTGAATTTTTTTTGCTGGCTCGGACTGGTTAGCTGAACTTTCCTGACACACGCTGTTCAGCTCTGCTCTCTCCCGTCTGTGATCCACACCTACCAGCGCTAGCATGTGTGCGCTAATGGTGCGATTAAAGACGGCTCGGAAAAAATGTTGTTGGACTGTAAAAAAAAGTGCGGTGGACAAAAATCCCCCCCCCCCCCCCCCCCGCCTTAAAATTACGTCGGTGTTTCTCCTTTTTTTTCCCGTCTTTTATTATTGGACATACTGGTTAATCCAGGTGTGCCATTGTCATTGTGATTACTGACTCCAGATTAACCTGGATTAAACAGTTTGTCCAATAATGAACGTCAGGAACAAGAAGAGCACTACTCAATTCAGGACGTAGTCGAGTTGTGCATATAGCCTATTAAAGTTTGAAATGGTATTACTTACTTATCGTTGTGAATCTTATCACAGTTAATCATTTTACCGGTAATCGTTACAGCTACAGACATGACATAGTTTCTGTGTCAGACAATTTGCTCATGTCTTTTCTTTGCTTTCAAAATATTATTTTTACACATTCTTTCCAGCACACATACATTTCATATATGGGTCTTTTGAGTTCTCGAGTCTGGATGAATGCCTTCGTCTCTCCTTTGATATCTTACAAAGTGAAAGATTTTTGCAAGTCAGAGCATTAACAGGATTTAAAGAAGCTGAGGTGAGATGAATAAAATATAGAGACAGCTGTCTACTCTCATTTAAAATTCCAAGTTTCTGCTTCATTGAAATCAAACTACATATGACCAGAACTTGCCCTGATAAAACAGCTAATCACCTAGATTAAATAGACCATTTTCATTCCTGTTGTGCACAGATCAAAAGAACCTGTGGCTTCAAATGGTACAACAAAAGAGTACATGAAGGATGGAAAATGTAAATTTTTTTCAAAAAGATGCTGATGAAAAAAAAACTTGCTTTCCTCCTTTTCCAGGCATTCATACAAGTGAAATATCCCTATTTCTTTACTGCCTTAAGCCAGATGACATTTTGTGCCAGTCATGAGTCCCACACACCTGTGACTACACGCACACAAACACACGCAAACACACACACATACAATAATTGCACATTTTTACCTAATTAAAGGGAAGAGAAAAAAGGCTTTTACTGTATGCACAACTATTCCCATCTTGACATTATCTCCCTTCATTTGATCATAGGGTGTGTTCAAATGGTAAAATCTAAACAAAAACCCAAACAAAACAAGATTCTTTTCTGTTGGAGAGAGAATCTAGCCACACTTTCACTGAGTGAAAAGCATCTGCACACACTGAGAAAAAAAATTCTATGAAAACTGAAAATGTTGTGGCAGAAAACTGCCAGAGCACCTAACCGCTACTGTACAAACACTTCCAAAACCTACATTTCTGTACTTCCACAGTATGACCTGTTGCATTTACATATTTGTTCATCTGAAAATAAAGATTAATCTTTTCCATTGCATTGATTCATCCATGGATAACACACTTTATAAGAGAAGACATTTTTAACCAATTCAAAATATTTACTTGAACTGGCAGCAAGTAAAATCTGCTATGGGCTATATGCATGGACCGCGGAACGCAGCTGAACGAGGGGGGGCCATACTTCCAAAAAAAAAAAAACCTGACGTCGCTTTTTAAAAAATAGCACCTTTTTACTTTTCTCTTTCTTTCAAAAGATGATGTTTGTTGTGTCTCTGAGGAAGGAGGAGTATTTTTTTTCATCCTACTTTTGTAGTTTTGGCTTGGTGTCAAAAAAGTTGAAATAGATGTCTGTCTCTTCATTTTCACGATGTTGACAATAGCTGGGTTTCCATTACACCTGGAATTGCACAAAACCTAAATATCGCAATTAAAAACCACTAATGGAAACACCTACATTTCGAAAAAAAAAAACTCTCAAATATCGCCAAACAGTTTTTACGCTTTCATGAGGCGTAAATCCAGACGTTTCGATTAAGCAGTTTTGCGCAATGGTAATGTAATGGAAACATTTTTTTTTCGCAATTACTCGTCATCAGGAGTGACGTAGGGGGTTAGAATCCAGTTATTCCTCCTTAATTATGATGAATATGATCATTTACAAGCTGTGAAATCGGAGTGTATGTTTCATGTTCTTTATAATTGGCAGAAAATCCTTCCCTGAGATGAGGCAGTAAATGTTAGGTCTCTTAAGTTGAAAAGAACCAGGAAGTATTGCTTAAAAGGGACGGGGAGGGATAAAACTCTCCTTCATAATCACCGCACAGTTTTGGAATCATGTGACCTCTGACGTCAGAGTAGGTGAAGTCCTGTAAATTCCACAGCTGACCAATGCAAAACAATAACAGATAAACTGTGAGACAACAGCCGATTAGCAGCTAGACATCATCTTTTTTGAACATCCGTCTTCTTTCTGAACCTCACCTCTACAGCTGAGACTGAACTCTCCCGGCCAGCACCTTCTTGATCGCCTCCAGAGATGTCCTCTTCTCTCTGGACTGACTTGGCAACAGATGGCCGTGAAAATGTTAGCTTAGCATTAGCCGGCAACGCTGCTGAGTTTCTGCCAGGTTTCAGTGTTTGTTTGTCGCTGTTCCTCTAAGCATCAACAGCTCAAAGGCGGAGGCGGGACTCATAAACGCCCGTACACATGATCCGTGGTGAAAAAAAAAAAAAAAAAAAAAAAAACACTTTGCGTCCCATTGTTTTCCTACAGAGAGAGCGGTGGCGCCCGGCTCACGAACCGGGGAGAGATGACTCAGTCCGCCCGCAGGACTGCCGCCGCTTTCGCTTTAACACACTGAAAACCTCAACAAATACATAATGATGGTTGCTAAAATATAATGAAATTAATCAGATAAACAGGAACAGTTTTTTAAAACGGTGTAAAGACCGTAGACCTAAATGTTGTACACATGATCTCAAAATGAAAACTAATAAAGAGGTGACTTAGAAAATACTTTTTTTCAATGTTATTTTCCACATGTTCATGTCTCTACATACATATGTGGCCTTCAGCATTAAAGCTGTGATGAATGTCGTATTCAGAGTTGCCTCCTCCTGCTGTGATCCATGTTTTTATCAGTAGAGTCAGGAGCGTTCACCCACCCCTACATCACTTCCGGTTTGTTGCTGGGGGCCTATTTTCACGGAGTGACAGTTTTTCCTGTCAGGAAAGCCCCGTCGGACTAGTATTTGTACATTTTTGCATTGGCAGTGTTCAGTGTGGACCTGATACACTACAAAGGCTTCTACATATGTTTAAAATGGAAGTTTGCCTTTAAGGCCTGCGTGGGTTATTTCATTCACTCCTTCCAGAGTTTTAAGTTACGCTTGATTTATTAAAATGATTAACTCAGTAAGTCACAGTCACAAAACTGTCATTGCGAGGTAATGCAAATGATTCCATTACTTTGAGAAAAAAAATTCTTTTATTTAGAGAAAACAAGATAATATAAATAATGGAATATCTTGAGATAATGACATTTACAATTTTTTTAGGCATGGCTGCCCTTTGCTTCCATACCATTGTTTCCTGTTTTAAGTTTATCCTGAATGGAACATGGGAGCTCATTCCCTTAAGATTTGGAGCGTTTGAACAGCTTTGATCTTGGCCACTTATAATTGCGTTTGAAAGTTTACATACCCTCCCATTAAACACACACACAAACAAAACAAACAAACAAAAAACAGCTGCTATAGAAATAATGTGAAATTGACAAAAGTAATACATTTAAAAAGGTATGAACATCATGACATTGTGGGAAAGCAGAAATATAAAAAATACACAAACAAAAAAATAAAACAAGTAAACAAGCATGATGGGGCTCCTGAGCTAAAAATTTGTTGAGAAACACTTTGAGGCAATCACTGTTTTCTGTTATGTTCTATCAGACTTCTGCACCTGTTAAGAGGTATTTTGGCCCACTGTTCATGAGAAAGGTGCTTTAATTTATCTAGTGCAGTTTAATAAAATAAATAAATAAACAAATATTCTAAATCAATATTTTATTTTACAAAATTATAATTTAGTAAATTTTCTATTCATTATTTTTTTCAGTTTGTTTTATTTGAATTACTACTGTAAATTTAGCTTTTCCTTCAAAGGTACAGTATGTAAAAAATCAAAATAGTTACTCATAGTACAGTCATACCTGAGACCACTGGATCTACTCACAGATAAAAACATCTTCATGTCTGGAAATTTTAGGCCACTTACAACCACCATACATTCACTACAGTGCTTAGAATAAGATAGTCATTTGAAAGAAAACATCTTTTCTTTCAATACCCATCTTTACCACTAGATATCAGTAACTCTTACATACTGTACCTTTAATGTAAACTTTCAAGCACAACTGTAAATTCTTTTGAGTGATTCACTCACTTTAGAAGGTTCCTAAGGAAAACAGATTGTTTAACTGTCTCCATAGTAACCTCCTATCCTTGCGCTTCCTCCGCTCTCACTTGATGAACATCTTTCACCAAAGCTGAGAGACAGCAGTAGGCAATTATTGCAAGGTATGACTATGACACTTTTTTGACAAATCACTTAGTTTAGGGATTGCATTTCTATTTCTAGCATGAAATTTTGCCAGGAGAGTTACAGCATTAAGCTGCCTGGGAGAAATGACTTCATGTCTGCCCTTTTGTTATACACACACACACACCCATACATATATACACGTATATATATATATATATATATATATATATATACACACACATGTAGTTATATATATATATATATATATATACATATATAGCACTGTAGCCTCACAGTAAGAAGGTTTCTAGTTCGAGTCCGAGCTGGGGAGGGGTTCAAACAGTACCAACATTGGCCTTTCTGTGTGGAGTTTCATGCTCTCCCCATGTATGGGTGGGTTCTCTCTAGGTACACAGGTTTTCTCCCACCGTCCAAAGACATGCATGTTGGGTTAATTGATTACTCTAATTTGTCCTTAGAATGTGAGTGTGAATGGTTGTCTGTCTCTCTGTGTCGGCCCTGTGACAGACTGGCAACCTGTCCAGGGTGTACCCTGCCTCTCACCTGACATTAACTGGGATAGGCTCAAGCAACGAATTAATAAAATAGAGTTGTCCTCCAAATTTGTCCATACCCTCACATTACATAAGGGGAGGGGGGATCAGCTGTCAGTGAATTAAGTTGAAGTGAAAAAAAAAAAAAGTTATTATGGTTTATTTAAAGTATTAAAAAGAAACAAAAAATAACACAGTAAACAAACATGATGGGACCCATGATGCTGACAGTTAGCTTCTTAGCAAACAAACTCAGACAGCTGGCCGGTGGACATAGTTTTTCTAAATAAGTTACAGCCAAATAAGGTTTCAGCCAATTAAAAATGAAGTCAGTTTGGTCTCTGGGCAGATCACATCATTACCGTACCATACTGTATGCATACTGCTCTGTCATCACACCTTTAATCGTGTATATTGGAATCTGTCTTCTTTCTTACTAACACCCGCAATATATTCATTTATCACAAATGAATCCGTACTGATCAGCAGATGATATGGGTTATTTGATATCAGAATAGCAAAACAATAAACTTTGAAGTTAGAAAGTAAAGCCAATATATTTTCAGTATGAAAGTATAGTTGCAACCAACAATTTGGAGATTTTCTAATCTTCATCCATCAGTTTGTAAAATCCCTGCATGCACGTTTATTGATCAATTCTTTTTTATTTCATGCCCCAAACAAAAGGTAAGCACCTAAGTCTGAGACTTAGGGTGGTAACACATATACACTTGACCTTTATTCGTTGTTCAGCAGCTTATAATGATTTGAAGTTATAAATAATGCTAAAGCTGCACAGTGAACAGTAGTCGGGTTCCTCCAAAATGACAGACAAAGCTGCGGGTGCATCCCATGATGAAACTTTAGCTGACAGTCTGGATAGCAGAAATTGGTTTGATAAAATTTAATTTCAGCTCTGTTATGAGTATCAGTTAAAAAGGTAGAGTCCAGAGTTTAACCCCTGAAGAGAAAGGCTACACTCGTGAGACTTAATCTGCACCTTTGGGCCTCTGCTTTCGAGTGGCAGCAAGTTTTTTTTTTTTTTTTTTGCAATTCCCTCTCCCCTGACTGCATTTTGCTTTTTCCCTTTGTTTTGGTGTGTTCGTGACGTTTCTGGGTGAGATTTGCGTGTTGTCTCCAGCTAATTACAGAGCTAAGGGCGTAGCGTCCTGTTGGGACAAACTCATCGATCGGAGCAAACTTTTTTTTCTTTTTTTAAACGACAACACCAGATTCACTCGAATTCTCGATGAAAAGGAAGTATTTTGCAGTGAAAAGAGCTTTAGATAGTGCATGCTTGAAAACCATGGGTCAGTCATTGGTTTGGCTTTCACCCACTTTCTAGCTTTGAAGGAGAGGCTTGGGGCTGAAGAGTGTTGTGGCCATTAGCTCGAGGGGAGGGGCTCTCAGTGTGAGTACTGTTTACAAACAGAAATGGGGGAACACTCTGGACTCTACCTTTAAATGCAAAATCTAAATCATGCTCATCAAAAAGTGGAACTGACACCATACCTCAAGTGAATCAACAACATTCCATGAGACAGTATGTTTGCATTGATGCCTTTGTTCTGATCAGTGTCACTTTCACAACTGTGCAGTGTCCTTGCGTGCTGGCGTTGCTTTGTTACAGGATTGATTTGACAGTGTTTGTCTGTAGGCAACGACCCATGGATATAAATAAAAAGTGTGTGGGTGTGTGTGCGTGTGCGTGCGTGTATGTGTGTGAAAAGTGATCATTGCCTGTGTCATGAAGCACTTGTCAATTAATGTTGCTGCATTTGGCTGACTGAAAGGACAGTGGATCTCTCAACAGTTGCTAAATTCATCTGGTTAGTTCTCCCCACTGTCACATCAATAAAAAAGAATGATTTCCAAAAATATTTTACCTGAGAAAATGAATCCTCTCTCTCTTTGCTGTCCAGGTCTATAAACACACAAATTATTTGATTTCCGGCCTTTTTGTGTCCCTGATTAATTTTACGGAAAAAATATAAATGTATATGTTTGAACAACCCGAGGTGATTGTTTATAAAAACATTTTTTCAACATTTTCTAAGCATTTTTATGGTGCTATTTCACAGTTTTCACTCTCTCCCCAGAATAAGCATCAGCTATGCAGTGCTTTGTCTTTCTACAAAAAAGTAAATACAACACTATTTGTTATTATCACATTTGACAAAAATGTCAATTCCATTTGAAGAGTTCATTTTCAAAAACAGTTTAACACCATTGTGAAAAAAGGGAGTTAACTGCTTTCTGTCGCTGTTGGGTACAAACCTCCTATCTCAATTTTTCTTTATTAAAACCCTCTACTTCATGTGAGCTTGATTTGGTGAAAATATTCCAAAAGTAAATTAAGAGTTTATTTGCAAAAGCAGTTAACTGAATGAATAAGGTGGATAGGCATTTAATGATTTTGTAGGGGTATCCATGTGAAATGTTTAAGTGTGTATCCATGGAGAGTTGTTTGTGTAGTCAGTTTGTAAACATAGAGATACATATGTATAAGATATATGAATATATAGCTTTATTTGGATTTTTTTTCATTCTAATTGGCAAACAATAATTAAGATGCAGAACACTTTGAACATGTATTTTATTTTTTCTAAAAGGGGGATTGAATAAGATTTTGTATTTCTTCTCGCTCCTTTGTGGATTAGATAAATGAACATTATTTAGTATTGATTTATTTACAGATCTATTGTCAAATTATTATTTTTTTAAATTATTATCTATTCATTATTGGTTTTGGTGCACTTACTATATTACATTGTCTTTGGTTATTTTATTTTGGTTATATTTCTTGCTTGGTCATGTACAAAATGAAAAATAAATGAATAGAATGAATTTTTTTTGTTTTCACACAACGTATAGATATTTATGTATGTTTATGTATATGTGTATGTATGTGAATAAAAAAAGAATAAAAAAAAAAAGAATTTTTTATTATGTCTCATGACCAAACAGCCTGTAGTCCACAGATATTTAAAGATTTTTGTGTAAAAACTAGTGCTGCACAATGTTTTCATATGAAAACATTGTGCAGCACTATCCAGATTAAAACCTATTTATGCTAATTCTACCAGTTTAGGACAGTTAGATAAAAACTGTTTATTGTCAGTACCATCACACAGACATTTCTATCGGGTATCTGTCAAAAGGAGCCTTTAAAAAAAAATCTTAAATGAATGTATATCCACCCATTTAGATTTTGACCTGCAGAAAGATGACAGTTCAAGTAAGTTAGGTGGGGCAAGGTTGTGACATAAAATCTTTAGTGACATTTTATTTTTGAGAAAAAGAAAAATCAAAAGTGCCCTAATTCAAATAAACATATAGACACACAGAGTTTTCGAACTTCGTTATGATGTCTGCTCATGTTCCACCAAGATTTATGGGGAGTAAAAAGTAAAGCAAAAATTTGCTATTGATTTTACTCTTGCAGTTGCCACAGGGTTTTAAGCTGTAGTTGATACAGTATAGAGTACTCATTCACTTGAATCTCATTTAGTTTTCAGGGTTCGTGAGGACAGTGAACTTTTGTGAATTCAATCAACTTGAAAATTACACATCGTTCCTTTGAATGAACTTCATTCACTTCCTTGTTACCACTTGAAGCAATTAATTGAAGTTGGTTCTTTTGTCAGTCTGGTACACATAATGAAGGTACTACAAAAGGAGATAAAACAGTTTTCTGTGACTGTTGAACACAAGTTAGCTGACCATCCGTGTTAGACCACGCCACCTCTCCAGCCAACCCTGTTTTTATCGATGATGCTTACAGGTGCATAAGGTTTAGAAAAGAAAAATAGCAAGAGTGCCCCCCCCCCCCCCCCCCCCTCCAAACAAAAAGATAAGTAAAACAGCTACAAAGCTACATATGCCATGACACTATGTGCATGCCTTTAAAATAATAAAACACTGATATAGGCAGCAAACACTTTTACTTTAGAGTTTCAGAGACAGCAATGTACCAATTTTCCTGGCGACTACGTTCAAGTAATTGCCCATTTCTACATTTTAGAGGCTGTTTGTACATTCTAAATAAATTTGTGCTTTAATGATTACTATAGAATTCCTTTGTGTGATTGTGGGGGTTATTGTATTGTGTGTACTCCCGTATAAAATGTACTGTTTAGTGGTTAAACACAAACCACTATTGCTTTGAAAGCACATAAACATGTTTACTCCCTGCATGACTTTAAATAAAGTCTCTGCCCAAGGTCACGCCACCTCTGGTGTGCGCATCTTTCCCATGGCTCCTCAGCCAGGCAGACTCCTGCTGTTAGTGTGTGTTTGTCCATTAATCTCCCAGTATGCTGGCAGCTAACTGTCTGCCTGAAATTCTAATGCATCATCTCTGTGTGGGGCTGGCATTGCTAGTTAGGATACATGCTAATCACTGCATTACTTTTATTTGCTTTACTCTGAAGTGCCACGGAAATCTTAAAACAAATGCAAACTAATATGAAAGTTATCAGGTATGTTGTGAATTTAGCTTATTTTATGTGTAATGTAATTGGATGTACTATATCTTGGTCTGTGAGGGTTTGTAGGTGGAGTTTAAGCTTTTTTATTGCAGGCAAGTGGAGTAAATAGCAACACAGTGTTTTTTAAGTACAACACATGGCTTTCGGCACCTTACCAGTAAAATATTTGAAATGCTATTTTTATCTGACATGTTTGATGATTACTTCAATGAGTGTCTTGCGGTTGCACATATGCCATCACAAGCTAAAAAAATATCTTTTATAGCGTGGGCATCTTTTTCTGTATGTGCACACGTGTGACTCAGCAGTAAGTGGAGGTTATTTTAATGGTGAAAGCGTTTTTGTTTGTTGTTTTTTTTTTTTCATATTACACCCTTCAGCAACCTCAGCCCATATTGACTTCTAAGACTCATCTATTTTCATTTTTGAGATGATGTCAAAATTCCATAGCAACCAGTGTACCAGTTGCCATGGGCCTGCTAACCAGAAAAAGAAGCAGCAACCAGGACAACCTTATGTGCATACACATACTAGTAAACTGTAACACGGATGGTCTGCTAACTATATGTCAGTCACTCTTCTTTTTAGGGGTAAACAGTGTTAAAATATCACAGGGAGATGAAAAGATATGACAAATATGTTTTCCTAACAGTTCCATTAAATTTATTATAACACTACATTCTAAGTGCCAAAACTGATATCATCCATCTGTTTTCCATGTGTCCCACCACACCCTCTATACTCATACTTTTGTAAAACAGGTCATTGCTACTGAAATTGAATTATAGTTTGCAAACATGAAAAATAACATTATTCATCAAGTGTTAAAACATTCCTATCACTCTCTTTATTTAAAGGTTTTTTTTAATAAAATGACATAAACTGTCTTTAACAGCCCTGTCCTCTCCTGTTACAGTCCTATACATAAGTGTCAGTGAAGACAAGGCATAACATAATCAAGGTAAAACTTGAAATCATGTCACGTTTCGATGCTGCAAGTGTTTATTTCGTCCTCCAGCCTTTGACGACTTAGAAATACTCAATTACATTTCGTTGTAATTAATGAAACATATATTTAGGAGAGTAAACACTAAAGCATGGTTTGATATGGAAACAAGAAAATCATATTTGCATTCATGTACATTTATTTATTCTCTTTTATGATGGTTTTGTTTCCATATCACGTGTTTTTTTAATGTGTGTGTGTGTGTGTGTGTGTGTGGGTGTGCATGTGTGTGTGTGTGTGTTTTATCCCAGAAAATATGAAAAAATATAAAGGGGTGTGGGGGATAGTGTTGGGAGAAAAAAAAAAAGATTTTAGTTTTTTGCAGGACAAAGTTGGAACAATTTTATTCAAAGATATTGACATAACAGCTAATGATCAAGCTTTATTTTCATCCTGTTGCCCCCTTTTTTGCATTTGCCAGTCTTTGAGAAAACCCTTTTCTGCCGTTACAAGTACATCACCTTGCAAACCTCCCTTTAAAAAGGTTGCATTTTGGGTAACGATCATGAATAAAATATATCAAAGGCAGGAACTGACTGTTTCATAAAGTTTAAAATGGGAAACAAAAATCCTCAGGATACAATAAATGCATGCTGACAAACGTGAAATCTTCATCTACCATTGGTTGTGGATTGGCCCATGCTTGAGCTGCTATTATTATTACTATAATTATTATTTCATTGAATCATGAATGCTGTTTGCTGTGTTCACTGTTAAAAAAAATCTGTCTGATAATAAGTTATGGATTCTCCTGCTGCCAGAAAATGATCCAGATCACTAGACCACTAAAAAGTGGCTCTACGAAGAAAAAGACTTTATTAGCATAGTGAACAACATTATAGCTTCAATTTGTGCATGCTCTCGTGCCAGCTTGGCTGGTGGTTGCAGTTACCTGCAGCGCGAGTCATTTCATGCCACCATTTACAGCAGTAAACTCGGCCTTATTTCTGTTCCCGGTGAAGAGACATCATTTTCAGACCTAAACTGGAAAAAGTTGAATGTCATTTTACACATTCTTGTAAAATATACAGTATGTTAATTCACACGTTTTTAATCAATAAATAATCAATTTATGAAATGTTGCTGTATAATTCTTAATGTACAGGGATAAATGACTGCGTGTGTTGTTTTTTTCTTTTACATTATGTAATGATTAAAATGGCTGCTTTGTGACTGTTATTGTTAGCAAAGAATGTCCAATAAATGTCCACGTGTCCATAAAGTTGTATATTAGGTAAATAGGTCTCTCTTGCAAAAAAAAAAAATTGTCTCAATGGGACTTACCTGCGTAAATAAAGTTTAAATAAATAAATTAATAATAAAAATAATAATAATAATAACAATAACAAAGCTACTGTTATCAGTAAACTAGTAACTTTCAGATATCCAAAGCATATTTCCAACAGAGCAAACTTCAGTTATTATTTTACATATACAGCATAGTAAAAGATTAAATATTTCAATATTTACATCTGAAAAGACATTTTTTCACCACAGGCAGGAGCTCATCACCAAACATCAGCATTTTCCACCTTTATGGTTCAAAGCGTCACACACAGCAATGAATGTGGGTAATATGCATTGGTGAGGCCCCTCATTGATGTGGACTTTGCCAAAGCATGGATTGAGGGCACAAAGTGTGCGGGGCAAACGTCCACTCGGGAGAATTGGGACACACTACGCACATGAACCCTTCAACAGGAACATACAATCTAGGGGCAGAAGCTTGGAAGTATGGGTATTGGGACAGGGCCTTTGAGTAGCACCTAACAATTTTTGGTGGCAATTTTTGTGAAGAGAATTTTCAAACAAGTGTTTTAGTCTCGGAATGGTCAGAATGTGTCCAGACACTCTCTGTGACAGCTATTTAAGTAAATTATTATCAAGATGATG
Source organism: Atherinomorus stipes (assembly GCA_023101725.1). Taxonomy (NCBI): domain Eukaryota; kingdom Metazoa; phylum Chordata; class Actinopteri; order Atheriniformes; family Atherinidae; genus Atherinomorus; species Atherinomorus stipes. Next base: position 90,856 of record JALJCO010006774.1, read on the forward strand.
CATTTACTTTCTTTATATCCCAAATAAAATTTCTTCTCCAACTCTGGTCCAGAGAAGCGCGGCAAACTGAGGAAAAAACATTATTAATTCTTTAATCTCACTTTAGTGATCTGAGATTTCATGAGTCAGATCAGCATTCTTCATAAAGATAACCACTTCTTTCTAAAATCTAAACAATGAGGTTGTTAGTGAGTGTCCAAGACATGACAAGTTCTGTTGTGCATCACTGTCCATTCCCTGTGGGGGTAAAGATCAGTTGATTTTAGTTTGGTGTTGGTAAAACAAAAGGAGCCACATGTGTCTCATTTGAATAATTCCAATGAAAGGTTTTGTGTTGATGGTCAGCCACGAAGGCTTGTGAGCGGATGGCCGAAAAGTGGTCTTTGGTGCAGAGCTAATTTGTCTCTGTCTGTCTCACGTCCTCGTGGTGTATTAAATAACAATTTCAGCAGTTTCATGTATGTGCAATTCTTAATCTGGATTTTGATAAGGGAATGCACTACATCTCTTACTGATTGCGATGAAACCATTCCACAGGTCATCACCTCAGACAAATGAAAATGTCTGACCTAATGTGGTTTGCCTTTGCAGTATTGCAACATTCCCTCTGACAGACGCTCATGTAACTCTGGATGATCAAAATTTGAGTTTAACCTTGAGTTTAGCATTTATTTATATCTTTGGAGTCCTTTTATTTATTAAGATGTATCATGCATCAGTGTCCTCTCTGCTTAGTGGTTTGTGCACCACTTCATGTGAATCACTTTTAATTCACTGTTTTCACCTTATATATTTTTGTGGGGTTTTTTTTCTGATGAAAAGAAAAAACACATTTCTTGTTTAAATTTTCTATCTGCTTGATCTTTTTTTAATCCTTTCATCCCTATTGCTCAGTCTCTCTTCATATTTGCATTAATGTATTGAAAGCTTAAAAGCTGATGACCCGATGGCAGTTATGAGGATTAAACTCATGCTGGTGAATTGTGAGTGCCTGCGCACATTTATGAATCCATGTGTGCACAAGCAGTGTAAGCCAATGGTGGATTAGGCTGTTATTGATCCAAGACGGACATCGTATTTACTGGAATAACTTGCAAAGCCCCGTCTTTATAACTGTCTGAGACATCCAACTTAATGAAAGCATTTCCCAAATGTCAAGTGGTTAATGCCAAGCTTCAAGGCAGCCATGTCAAAAACACACGTATAATTTCCCTCTGGAATTAAGAAAATATTTTTCATTTCATTCATTCACATACACTTTTATTAGCATTATTAGATTAATGGTCAGTCTTTAGCTGTCCATATTTCTTACTGATGGTAAACATTTTCTGCCTAGCCCTTGGTAGATCTTTTAAAATGATGCATTTACAGCAAAAATGGTCCACGTATCATCTATTCATCGACACACAAAAATAGAGGTACCAGTTTGTACTTAAAAGGGTACAAACGCTTGTCGCTGGGGGTGTTCCTTTTTGAAAGACATTTCTGTACCCTTCGGTCCTCGTCCATTTTTGTACCTTATCAAGCTGTACCAATTAAAGTACAATTAAACCAATTAAAAATGATTAATATGACTCAATAAAACAGAGATTATGACAACAAGCAAAGATGTTAAAAGTAAATGAATAATTATTATATAAATATTAGGCCAAACACATACAGTATTATATAATTATACATATAATTATTACTATGATTACTATGATTGTTATGAAAATCATAACATAATAACTATAATTATATTACTGTTTGGAAAAACTGCTAACTGTAGTTATTGTACAAGCCAGAGATGGGAATTATGGAGTCAACAAGTCTTTTCAATGTCATGTATTTGTTCTGCCCAGCCACTGAACCAAGTGAATCCAATCAGCACAGTTTAATTCTCTGAGCTACACTGCCCGGCCAAAAAAAAAAGTCGCCAACAAAAAAAAGCTCAAACATTTAACATTTCGTTGGACCACCTTTAGCTTTGATTGCGGCAGCATTCGCTGTGTTTCCAGAAGCTTTTGCAATGTCACCAGATTCATTTGCATCCTGTTGCATAAATTTTTCACCAAGATCTTGATGATGATTGTAGAGTCTGACCACAGCACATCCCAAAGATTCTCAATGGGGTTCAGGTCTGGAGTCTGTGGTGGCCAATCCATGTGTGAAAATGATGTCTGATGATCCCTGAACCATCTTTCACAATCTGAGCCCGATAAATTCTGGCACGGTCATCTTGGAATATGGCCGTGCCATCAGGGAAGAAACATCCATTGATGGAATAACCTGGTCATTCAGTATATTCAGGTATCAGCTGACCTCATTATCTGAGCTCATACTGTTGCTGAACCTGGACCTGAGCAACTGCAGCAACCCCAGATCATCACACTGCCCCCACAGGCTCATACAGTAGGTACTAGGTATGATGCTGCATCACTTCATCTGCCTTTCCGGCCACATTTCTTCCTGGAAGACGATGGTCCACTATCCTTCCAGTTTTTCATAATGCGTTGGACTGTTCTGAACCCAGTTTTAGTAGTTTCTGCATCTCCTTAGATGTTTTCACCTCTTGATGCCAATGATTTGACCCTTCTCAGACAGACTAGCATCTTTTCCAAGACCACGGATGTGTCTTTCCACATGGTTATTTAGGAAATGAGAAGCAAGTCATTGCACCAGTTGGGGTTAAATAACTTGTTGCCAGCTGAAAGATAATCACCCATGCAGTAATTATTCAATAGGAGGCTCATACCTATTTGCTTAGTTAAATCCAGGTGGCGACTTTTTTTTTTTTGGCCAGGCAGTGTAATTGGACTCACCTGGTTCAGCGGCTGTGCAGAAAAAATACATGACATGAAAAGACTTGTTGCCAATTCCCATCTCTGGTACAAGCTATGCACATTTTTCAATATTGCAGGTACCCTTAGGGTTGAAATGGTACAAAGTTATACTTTATATCACTTTGGAGCCCTTTTCATAGTTTAAAGGTACACCTCTGGCTTCTGACCAATATCGTACTTTTGTGAGAGCATTTGTAAAATATGTACCCACAGGTACAGAAATGTTCCTGTCTCGTGCCTCTATTTTTGAGAGTGTTTAATATCAAATCAAAAATAAAGACATAAATGACAAAATTGTCTATCATTATTGTTTAAGAAATCTGATACCAAAAACTAAAATCAGGCTGTTTTTGCACTTTATATTTTAGGTTAAGTTTGGCGGGACGACAAAAAAACAACAACAGCAACAACAACAAAAAACAAACAAACTAGAAAACAAATCCACCAACAGAAATTGATTTTAATATTCAATTAGTCAGATTTCCATGTTCTGGAAGGTGCCAGAGAATGTCTTTATAACAAGGCCTTTGTTGTTCGGGTAAGTCCTTTCTTCTGGTCACTTTCCTGGACACTATCAGTCACTATGTTAATGGTGCTTGGATTTCAGAGGCTGCTGCTGTATCAGGGTCATCACAGTACACCACCTGGGCGAACATTCTCCCAAAAGTGTCACGAGTTTTGGGAGGGGCTAGGGAGAGCCCTAAATTCTCTTTCAAACTGGGGATCCAAAGATCATTTCAAGAGGTCAACAGATCATTGTAAATATAAATTTGTCATATAAATTTGGGATCTTTTACAAGGACTGTCGAAAGAAATATCTTAAACAAGTTGTAAAACACTCATCTATCCCTCATTTAGCGAAAACACCCTCAAAACTAGCCTGGTAATTGCTTCTTTTCAGTGTTGTTTCCTTCTCATTTTAAAAGAAAAGATCTTACAGGATGACTTTTTCTTCATTTCAAAATTGCTAAAAAAAAAAAAAAAAAAAAAAAAAATTTTTTTGAAAGCCAGCACTCTGAACTGAAGGGGCAGGACCAAAAAAACCTGTCACCATCCAAACACCCATGTACCTGAATGAACTTGGTGAAGGCCTTTTTTTTTTTTTTTTTTTTGGCCAAATTGGTTGGAATGACATGGGAGTTGAACCTACTACTGTTTCTTCTGGTTGCTTGATAATTAGTTACACACATGAGCCACTATCTTAGATACAGTTCTGTACGCACTTCTATGCAACCGGTTCTTGAATTCCATGTTGGTTTCTCTTGTTTTAAGATCTTGTCTCTCAAAATGAGATAGCAACAACACACACACACACAAAAAAACAAAACATTGTCAGACTAGTTTTGAGTGTTTTTCCCTTAATAAAGAACTTGAAATGAATGTTTCACAGCTTGTTTTAAGCTAGTTCCCACTTGTCTGAAGTCTAGATATTTTTCTTGTACAAGAAATCTGTGTATAATGGGGAGGTTTTAAAACAAGTATTTACAACCTAAACTGGGAGTGAAATTTAAAGTGATCTGAATATGTCTTAGTGAGATAATTCAACTCAATATGCAAATAACCAATTTTAGGATTCAATTACTAAGAAACTAAAGACATATACTCTCAAAACATGATTAATAATCTTGTTTTGTCAAGCATATTACAAATTAAGATTGTTGAGACAGTTTTTGCTGAATATAAGAATGTAAGACTTGGTTAGACTGTTTTTGCAGTGAACAGAGCTGTAGAGGTTCTTGCACTGATGCCACATGCTGTTTTCAAGGGCAGTGCCACAGTCTGGTCAAATGTGCTGAAACTAACTAATTTGTCCAGACTATAATACATGGTAAAAATGTCAGAATCATGTCATCAGCACTTTAAAGCAATATGAGAGCTGACTATGGCAAAATGGCTGCCAGTGTAGATGTTTAAAACATCTACACTGGCAGGTGAAGGCAGCAAAGGGGCTCAAAATCCCCATCAAGCTTGCCACTTTCCCCCTGGACATGCAAGTTTAACATTTAGTAATGCTAATTAATAGTTAGCTGGTTCTGTAATGCTGCTAATGTTAACCGAGTAGGCGAGTGTTAGTAGTACACCTGCTGGCGGGGAATAATTAGATTTGTTGCTATCACCTTTAAGGGAAAATATAGGGCAACAAAACTTGCTCAGTTAAGAGCCATTTGGGGGTCAAAAGAGCTGTCTTGTCTTTGGGAGCTGAGGCAAAGCTGGCTCTCTAACAAAAAACGCACTTCTGATCACGAGGAAGGCTATCATACTGTGACCAGTCACAAGAAAGTACTTATGTAGCTGTGTTTGCGTAGCCAGGATGCACGTCAAGTCCGAAGTGGAGCACATCGGGCTTCTGCAGACCTATGCAGCACATGCTGTATGGAGGGGTCACAGTGTACCTGACCTGACAGACACTGCGCAAGTATAAACTGGCTTTAACTCCATGAGCTTGTGAGCTGGAAATACACTTGATCACTTCTAAGTACACGAAAACAAATGTTGGTTGAAAAAGGAATTTTAAAAACGAAAGAGGTGCATAGGTTTGTAGTTTTCTTAGCTCATCTTTCATGAGTTGCATCACTCATGCAAGTTTTATGTTTATCATAAAAGGCCACAAATGCCGCCTTACCTTTACCTTCAGAGAAATTTCCTTTTTCATTGCTGCACATTATAGCATGCCTTACTTTTGACCCTCCATTTCAACCATGAAAAATTTTACCAAAATTTTATTCTGTTGTTCTCATAACTCATTATCTTACTGTTTCAAAGAGAATCAAATATTAACTTCAGAGGCCCAATCAAAGAACATCAAACACTTACTCTGTTATGTGCTTACAAATGATCTACTTTTAATTCTCTACCTAGCTCCAGCATACTTAGCTTTTTACATTCTTCGTACTCTGAAAATTATGTGCTTTAGGTGTCATGTTGGATAAGGGGCTTACATTAGGGCAGTCAAATGGGCCCGATCATTTTCTGAGAAACTCATTTGCTGTGATCAGTCTTCCATTGCTGCCTCCTCTTTGCTTTCACATGTGTTTACACAATTTGTTGGAACACTTTCCATGGCCCATCACAATTAGCAGAGGTAAGGAAAATCCTTCAGTGACCTCCTGAGATTGTGTGTGCAGAAAATAGGGATGGAAGGAAAATTGAAATAATTTCAATGCATATTATTATTGTTCTGATTGTGATGCTTGCCATATTATAATACCAGTGTGTTTTTTGTCTTTCTTCTTGCTTTGAAAGCATCCATTTTTTGTTAATTGCCTTGGCATCGCTCAGGCAAAGCCTTGCCAATAAAGCACCTTGAAATTGAAAAGTGAATTGGAACTGAGTTGAGGGAGGAGATTCACTCTCCCTGTCTCCCTTTTTCTCCAGCTGGTAAGGCAGGATTAGGCTTGGCACAGAAAGACACAAAGGGGAGCACATGTGTGTGCTTACATTTGTGTATGTGTTTGCTTGTGTGTGGGGTGTGTTTGCATGCTAACACTGTCCTGGAGTCAGGGCAGCAAGGTTTATGAGGGACTTAATTAGTTCAGCCCAGACACAAATCCTGAATCTTCCACATTCCAGGTTTTTCTCGGATGTGGTGGGGAAAGGAAAAAAAAAAACAAAAACACATTAAAGCTCTGCCCACAACTCAGAAAGCTCAAAGTCCCTCTCCCGTCACACTTATCCATGAGAATCCCTGCATCCCTGGGGACTAAAGTGGGGCCGATCACAGCTAGAATCCCATGATCAGCCACTGCTCTGGGTTCTCTGGTTTGTTACGGGTGATTTGGGCCATTGTTTTCTGTTGCCTAGCTTATTTGAATAATGTTTGTAGGAATAAAATAGCCTTTGATTTAGTGCATCCTGCACATAGTTAAATGTGAGGTTAAATAAAATCTTTGTACATTTTAGAAAAAGAAAAGAAAAAAATCGGACTGTAGTTTTGACGATAAAAGCCTTTGTCTACAGGAGCACACCGTTTTGTTTTGGGCATGATGTTGTAAAGCTAGCATTCACCGTTAAAGACAGTTGTGTCTCTTCAGCAGCAGCTTGTATAAGATGAAAAGAAGAGGTGAGGACAAAAGGAATCCCTTTCAGAATCACTTAGAGAGGACAAAAAGTGTTAGCTACATCTACTGTAATTGATCAGATAAAAAAATCTGGATTTCTTGCATTTGAATTACATGTAAATAACATAAAACGGATATCAAGATTTAAAGTGCTGATGACACAATTCTGATCTTTTCTGCCATGTTTTATAGACTAAAAGTTATGTAAGATGATCTACAGTATGTGACAGTTACAAGCATGCCTGCATAACTTGGCTATATGGAAACACTACCACATTCCAGGCATATTTGACCACACTGTGGCGTTGCTCACCACAGGAGGACAAAGGCGGATGTGATGTCATGTAATGCAAAAACATCTGCCAGCTCTGACAAGGAGGTTAGCGGTTTTCTAGCAGTTTTTCTCTTTTTTTTTTCTAGTTTTATTGATAAACAGTCTTGGCTATGCCTTTGTGTTGTAGTGCAGGTTAATGTTTAAAAGCTCATAAGGGCGGTGTTAGTTTGTTTCAGTTTCCTATAGATCTTGCTACGCTGGAACTGGATAAAACAGGTCGGACTTGCCAGTGATCAGTGGGAGCCCTCCCACAAGTTGCAGCTGGTAACGTTCTTCAGTCTGCAGCTATTCTGTTTGCTGGAACTTCAGTCAGCAAAGTATTGAGACTTATAAAACATAGAACTTCAGTAATTTCTGCTGGAACATTTTTCCTCTACCAGCAGAGCTGGGCGATACAGGAAAAAGTTCTTTTTCCATATTGTTCAATATCGATATATAGTCTATCACAATATAAAAAATATATACATGTGTTATGTGTATATATATATATATATATATATATATATATATATATATATATACATATATTTGACAATCTTAAATGTTCCCTGTTACTCTTAAGTGGGATTTAAAGATATCAGAGGATTACTTTTATTTAAATATTTATTTTCTGTTGAAGTTGAATGTGACATGTAACATTACACAGCTGTGTCAGATAAAATACAGTAGGTAACAATTCTAAATGAATTATAAAGATCTTAATTCTAAAACTAAAATCTTAAAGCTTTCAAGTTTAGCAGGAAAACAGAAACAAAATGGATATTTTTTTCAATGGCATAAGAATAAATAGAATTATATATTTGATATTTTAAATAGCACCAATGATAACTGTTTCTGGACAATGGATGATAGAGACTTAAATTTAAGGTATCAAATAATCAGAAACTTTGTAAATAAGGATCAAGTGGGTTTTGGTTGCTCTAATTAATAGCTGTAGCATCTACATGCTGGAAATCCACTTCTCTCTGTGAGATGATGCTGAATTCAGATTTTTTTTTTTTTTATGGCATGAGTAGTTCATGTGTTATCTTTCTGATTGTATCTCACACTAATAGTACGTATATGTGCATGCACGTGACTCGCAAAGTCGCTACAGACCTAAAAGAAAGGTTCCCCTGAAAGTCCAAGTGTGATCAGAACCCTGATCAATATATTTACTGGAATGTTATTCAACTTGCAGAATCTAAGCTAATTTATCAGCCATTACATTTCCTCCCTCCGGATAGCACACCGATGCGTTCATGCTGCTCTGCCTCTGCCCTGTCGCTCGTGCTGTCCACGTGCCCCGCAGGTGACAGCTGAGTACGCTACTGCAGTGGAGGGGAAACGCAGCTTTTTCTGGGGTGATTTCCTCCTCTGTCCATGCGGTGGCACGTGCTTCTTCACGTGCTGGTGTTGTGGTTTGAAAAGGGGTGGGACTTGGAGACAGAACGTACCTGGGTCTGCGTTTGTGATAGGATGGTAGGAAGTAAAGACAGTAGCGTTAAGCTACGGGACGGAAGCTACGGGAAGCTAGGGACTGCAGATGTAAATTAGTACCTGTGCTACAATCTGGCATATTTACGTTGACGTCCATTAATATGCACTGTCTCTATTAAATAAATAAATGGAATACATGATTGGCTGAGATCAAAAACGAAAGGGGGCTTTTTTTTTCTATCAAATTTCCAATTGAGGCTCTTTTTTTATCTATCGCAGGCACATCTGTCAATTAATATACATCGTTACCAAATTATCGCCCAGCCCTAACCAGCAGCATGTGTTACACAGAGCAGCGATGCAGCTACTTTATGGAAAGAGACAGGTGCTCCTCAGTCATCACGTGGCCTCTCTGGTCATCATCAAACTTCACTGGGTGCTTCCAAAATGTGTCCATCCCTCCATCCGCATCTTGATAAAAAAGGAACTACTTAAAGCTCAACTGCAACCATGTAAGTATCTTCTCATTTTTACAGGCTAGTTATTTACCGCGTGTTAATCACAGCTGATGCAGCGTTCATGTTTGCTCCTCAACTGTCACTGCCCAACTCTGTGTTGGACAACTAGGCAGGAAGTCCGCTTAGTTTGGGTCCAAGCCAGGTCCTTAAACCTAAAATGATTTTTTGAACCAGGCTGTAAACATGTATATTTCTGCTGTGAAGTTGGCCTTTTCAACATGGGAGTCAATGGGGAGCTGCTCTGTTTTGCAGCCAGCCCCTAACTGATGAAGAAAGAATTACAATTTTTTAGCACTTTTTTGGATTTCCGCATTGGCCTCACAGTTGGCCACCGGAGGCTGATGCTCGGATGGGAATGGCTGTCATCTGCATCTTAGACAAAATCAATAAAATGTGGCATGATTTCCTTTCTGCATCACACAGTTACATAGACTGGGTCAGTAGCACACAATCCACGCAGCTGAGAAAAGGTAGAAGTAAAGAAAACTGTCTGACGTCAAATTCCGCAATATAGCATTTACTCACACTGCTTTGAGTTTTTAAATATTGAGCATTTCTTCAGTCTGACAGTTCTCTCACTGCTGCAAGACCCTAATCATTCATAAGGACTCACAACCTCACCAGGAAGGTTGTATTCCAAGTTTACCTCCTCTCCCAGAGGTGGGGGGTGTACTTTCCTAGAATAGAATGAGAACCTAAAACTTACTCTTGTGGAACTGCTTGAGTTTCGTTGAGCTTTGCTAAGTTGTCTGATGAATGTGCATCAGTTTCTCTTGGTGCTCAGGAGTTTGCTATGGAGAGATAAAAAAAAGAGCTTGAGGCCCCATGTCTTACTTTAAATCCATTCCACTATTTTTATAGTGCTTCCCCATGATAGCTAAAGACGCAGAGGGGCATCCTTTTGTCAAAAGCAGATTAACCTTATGTAAACAGGTTTCAGAGCAGGGGAAAGAGGGCTTAACCTAAAGAAGAAGGGAAGTGGGGTACAGGTGAAATGAAATAAAAATGAACTGACAGACTTCCAAAGCTGGATGGAGAGGAAATATTGAAACATATATTTTGATTTGGAGTTAGAAAGGACAGATTCAAAGAGAAAGGACCCTTTGGCTTGGTTGGGACTGCAGCCAGTAGAGCAGCTCAGAGGAATAAGCTGCTTCCAGATGAGTGAAAGAAGCCACACAGACACACATATGGGCACAGGAAAAGAAAAGAAGTGTGAAAGGCACATTTGCAGCATGTTACAGTCGCAACCAACCAGTCCCAGTAACCATTGAACTCTGAAGAATGACAGTTGGATACAATGTTTTTGAGCCATGTTAATGATGGAATGAGGTACACATTTTTCAGTAGTAATGTCAAATGAAACTGACAGGAACAGTATCTACTGTATGATTCTTTTAGTCTATCTACTGACATATGTATCTCTGCAGCAGGATATTAAGAAAAAAAGGGGGAGGAGGGGACACTTTTGCTCAACACTCACGACTACTAAACTTTATCTTTCACTTGCTTTCTCATCAATCCTGGCACTGACAGATTAGTAATTCAAACTGCTGTCCTCATTAGTATAAAGTTGTGCTACACTTGAAGTTAATGACATCTACATGTTGCCTGATTTAAATGCCAGCCCAAGCTGTTTGTGAATGTTTTTAGCTAGCTAACATTGGCCATTATGATCCCATTTAATTTTACTCAAGTCCTCTTCTTACAGTTGTCAGTTTCACACCTCCAAAGGTTTGCCTGTAGCTATTTGCAGTTGGCAGTCAAGAAGACAAGCAAACAAAGAGAGCTTTGCTGAAGACAAACATCCTCTCACTTCTTAGAGTCCCTGCTTCAAGCTAAGCCTATGTACCAAATCAGTTTGTACCAAATCAAAGCTTTGTGACAGAGAACTGTGGACAATGGAAATCGAGACTTTGAACAATTGCTATAACTGTGTGCTCTTCGATGAGCTCTGTTTACATCTATTTGTAAGTAGTGGTTTCTCTTGAAAATTTTTATCATTTATCCATGACGTGATTTTCTTTTAACTTGTTTCTGTTTTGCTTTATCTTTATCAATTTAAAAAAATGCATTTCTTCAAAGTTTTACTTTGGCTTGAGTGTTATTTATAAATTGTCTAAAGTATTTCAAAAGAGGATTAGCTTAAAGGTGTCATAACCTAGTGTTTTACATACGCAATTCTTCTAAATTTGTTGACCAAACAGTGCTACTTTTGTGGCTACATTAGCAGCTTGTCCATTCGTCAACCATCATTTACTGGTCTCTTACACAAAAGATAATAAGTTACACAAGCAGCAACACTTACCAACTGCACATTCTCACTGAATGAATATAATCCACTGGTCCCTGGTAGTGCTGTCCCTCCTGTTACAGCACTTAAAACTGCTGAATTTCTGCCGAAGCAGCTCAGCACGGCAGATTTTTTTTCCCTCCTCCACGTCGTCATCCTCCTCCTCTCTGACAAAGCTGGTAATTAAACGCTACTCCACGGCAGGTAATCAGCTGCTTTCAGGTGGTGCTAAAGAGGCTAGCTTAGCAGCTAGCAGCCTCTGAAGATCACGTCATTCAGAGAAAAATACAAAATTGTGTATTGTGGAGAGCGCGCTCTTGTGGCCGATTCTGGTGAGAAGAGAGAGCCCGCACTCAAAGACGAAGACACTTTCACTCTCCGGAGTTTCTGGCACATTTTAACTGAGTTCTTGTTCCAATACATGTTTTAACGTGAAAAAGTGGGATTTTCGGGTGATGACTCTTTTAAAACAGCTGGATTTCAACTCATCAGGAAAACTAAAATCATCATAAGAAGTGATGCCCTCACAGCAGAGGCCATGCCCTGATGTGTGCTGGTACACAGTGTGCAAACAAGATATATACTATCTGCACAAAAATCGTATGAACTTAAATTATTACATGTGACAAGAGAACTCCTGGTTAAGCTTGTGCAGAGGTCGTTATATATGCTGCAATGAAGTGGAATGATTAGGAAAGAAAGGTTCCAAGGAAAATGTTCCTGCTGGGATGTGAACGTATGCACACAGACACACAGTACAGACAGACAAGTGGTTTCTTTTGCAATTTGTCATGCCTCTGTGCAGCAGCTTCCTATAATTGATTTAAACATACACAGGCAATTACTTTAATTCCATCCATCATGTGTGATTGGAGCTCCAAAGCCCATTGGGGCTGTCATATATTTACTTTTTAATGGTGTTCACAAAAACAGAGACCCAAACTCACGCTGTGGTGACGCAACCGTGTCTCATACTTGAACAGTGTCAGACCATTTTTGATTTTTGCTTATTTTGTCTTCACTCTGCTTTATCAAGTTTGTCTTTTTCATCTATTCACTCTCACATCTACAAGCACTGGAGAACAATTACAGTTCTCTTTCTCTCCCTTGTCTCTCTATATCTGACTTACAATCTGTTATTCCATTTCAATCCAACTATATCACATCAAATGAGCAAAGATGAGTTCATACATATTCAATCATGTTCTTGCCCCCCGCAATGCCTCATTCATGACCAACAGCCCTTTGTAACACTGTTAAATAAATTTAATGTGTTCTTTTTCTCATTTTTCAGAAATGATTATGTAATTTTTATTGTGATTTACTCTAAACATTTAGTCATTTAAAGCCATGAAATTTTTCTGTAAAAAGATATTATTTAATTAGACATTAAATGGCCAGCATGTGGCATGGAATCTATTCATAATGCTACAGGAGCACATAGTTTCGATGAATTAGGTATTGGTCATCCAGAATATGCATTAAAAACAAAACAAAACAAAACAAAAAAACAAACAAAAATATAACATTGGCTTAACCTAAAACAACAAACAAAACAAAACAAAACAAACAACATTCTAACATGGCATTTTGGTCTACAAAGCAGAAGTGTAAAACACCTGACTACAGTACATTCTACATACATATGGTGGCAAGGTACTGTACATGTCGTTCTACAACCATTCTTCATGGTGGTTGTGGGTTTCTTTCCCTGTATTGACCTTCATACTCATGGTGCCAACTTATAAATTAAGAGGAAAAAACAACTCCAACAACAATGTCTCAATGTAATAACACAGGAAAAGCACATAAGTCAAATTCATAAGGTAAAATCACAAAAGGTTACATTTCTGCTGAATGTTAATTTTCCATGACTTTTATAGTTTACAGACTTTGCACAACTTAATTTTTTTAAGTTCACTTTCCACTAAATTGAGTCAGATTCTTTTTTTGAGGTAAATTAAGTGATTTAATTAGTTTTGACAGTCATTCTAACAAACTTAATGAAATTATTTGGTTTAACAGTTCTCCACATTTGAAGTTATTTGAATCAACAAAAGAAAGTTTTTTCTCACCACTAAATAAATGGATAAATAAGTGGAATTCATGTTTTTTTTTAAAAGTGCTTTAGATAAATGACAGCCCCAAAACATATTTTCGAGTAGTTCATTTAATAATGGAATATTATATAACCTCTAACTAAATAAGAAACTTCTCAAACCTGAATGTTTGCAAGAAAGTCATAAGTCTGCAAACAGAAAATGAGAACGGAAAAGGAAAAATCAATTTGTACAACTGAAATAAGAAGCCTCTTATCATTCAGAAGGTTTGGCAACCTGAGCTACTTTACTTACAAACAAAAATATTGCTTAAAAAGTGATACAGACAACCTACAGTAATTATTAGGCTATATTAAGCCTAATAAAAATTATTAGCAAATACAATGAATAATTAACTGTTCTCAAATAATGAAACTCACAAAAAAACAAAGTATTTTTTTAATCAGCATTTATTTCAAAGATACATTTCCAGTAAGAAAATGTATATTTAGAAATATTTCCCAAGTCATTTTTGTCTTCTCGTCTTGTGTCTTCAGTTGTTCACAGGTAATGAACTGTGAACTGATGATTCTCTAACTGCTGTGCCCCCCGCCCAATCCTTATCTTTCCCTAACTGACTAAAGTAAAGACTACCTAATTTGATCTCTAATCTCTCCCCATCTCCTTTACAGCTTTATTTAACCACACTGTCTGTCTCTCTCTCATTAACTGTGGACCAACATTTGTGACCGTTTAGCTTCTGAAACAGAGCTGTCCATAAGCCAAGTCAGAAGACAAACGGATAAACAGTAGTGCCATTTTTTTTTATAAATGTATCAGTACGGGTTTCTATAATGCCGTGTTGTAACCTCTTCCTCTTATCCTCCCGTTCGTTTAGCCATGTTTAATTCATTCAGCCTGGGGTTGGTGATAACAGTACATATTCACCCAGGAAGTGAGAGACAGCTGTGGACGGGCAAGTACACAGCAAATAAAAAAAATGTGCATGCACACATGCAGACACTAACAGATAAAAGCCTTAAAAACAGCAGTGGAAGTTAGAGTACAGCAGGCATGTAAGTAAAAACTCTTCAGTCACGTCTGACCTTAAAAGAATTTGCAATTTGTTACAGTAAGAAGACTGCTTCCTTGTAATTAAACCTAGCCAAGCATCCAGCCACAGCACAGATTCAAAAAACAAGTCCTTTGTGCAACATGCTCACAAAGGCACACTTGCATTATTAGCACAAAGAGCTGACATACATTTGGATAACTCATTGGTGGAAACAAGGGGTGGTTATTAAACATAAATTCCACTTTATTACATTGCTATTATAAAAGGATTTGATAGATGTCAAGAGACAAAAAGCATTCAAAGAATTGTCAGGAGTAGATACTGAGTTGCTTTTAGTGATGAGTGACATGAAAAGCAAAAATCCCACTCACCCTTTTAAAGGCGTTATAAAGGATGTTTCAACAATTTTTGCAATATTCTGTAAAATTGGGTTCACTACTCCATATGCTACGATTAATTAAAAGCTTTAAATACATCAATATTATTATACATCAGCTGTGAAAGTAATGGGGCTGATAAAAAAATCCTCCAATCATCTCTGCATTCCTTAACTTTTTCATTTGTCTACTGGCTCGTCAATCACTGTTACTGCCGTAGTAAGAACGGGTGATAGGCAAGATTAATTAATGACAGTGATTGATTGGCGAGAGTAATGCTGCGACCCGGAAGCTGCGTTCACTCATCTTACGTTTACAGCAGGTAGCTAACATCATTCTGCTAGCAGTTAGTAACGTTCAGACAACATTCCTTTTACTTGCGTTTGTGACATGATGGAGAATCTGTACCTGCTGTCTGCTAAACACCGGAGTGGCTCGTGCACGTTATTCTGTGGCCTGAGAAGGGAGCTATGAATCTAGCAGGTTGGTCTTGCACATGCGCATAATTCAAAAACTCACTAACAGTCTCTGCTTTCTGAAATGCTGAAACATCTTCTATAACGCCTGTAATTTGATTAAGGCTTCTGGAAATTTGGAAGATGTAGTGGAAGGCAATAATTACAAGTTTATCCACTATTTTATTTTGACAAAAATTACACCACCGAAATACTCTTTCAGCACCATGGACAGCACTACAGGGATCAACATTAGCATTCCTTTTACTTATCATACAACGAAGTAATACACTGTTCTCCAGCCACATGCCAAATTGGGGTTGCCATAGGTTTAGTGAATGTATTAATTTCTTTGATTTGCAATTAAATAACAATTTTAGCAATCCTCTGTGTAGCCTAGAGTTTCAAATAAACTATTAATAAATTCAGTTTGGGATTAGAAGAGGAAGAGAGCTGGTTATGGCTCTGATAAGCTTAGTGAAGCTACTGGCAAAAGTCATTACAGATAAGAGAGTAATATGAAACATGACCAATTAATTAGAATATATATATATATTTATATATATATATATATATATATATATATATATATATATATATATATATATATGTATATATATATATATATATGTATGTATGTATATACTCAAGTAAAAGTATACAAGTATGGTTTAAAAAACTACTTAAAAGTCTAAAAAGTAAAATTGTGCTGGTTGGGACATTTTGCTCCAGTTCTCGTGTCTCTGCCTTGGACATATTTTACTGGTCTACACATGTCTTCAGGACCGGACTGGGACAAAACATCAGACTGGGAGACAGACACTCACCCGCATCATTATTACAACCCACATGTTTGCTCAGACGTGCACAAGTGTACACATGCAGGCTAATTTATCACTCAAGCTCGGTATTCCCAGTGTAGACCAGGAGTGTCCAAAGTCTGTCCACAGGGACCACTGTCCTGCAGTCTTTGGATGTTTCCTTCTGCAGCACCTGAATCAGACTGATGGGTCAACATGTTTGGGCAGAACTTAATAAGCTATTGAGGAGAGACATTTAATTTAAAGGTGTTGGATCAGGGAAAAATCTAAAGCCTGCAGGATTGTGGTCCTCGAGGAACAGAGCTGGACACCCCTGATGTAGACCATCACTGACAGAAAACTATGGTGAGAAAACCCTCATCACAAGCCTCACTAAAACAGGACTCCTCCTGTATTAAGTGGAGTTTCTAAACTTTTTCAGACACCCATCTGTGGACATGTTTGGCCCAGCAGGACCGACCAGATATGTCATGCGGTAAAATAATATCATTACCATGGAGGCAGACAGACAAACACTTCATGTGGAGCTGAGAGATGAGACGTCAACATTCAGCCAGCATTTAAAAAGCTGCAATCATATCATTTCCACCCAGATAAACACGCTGACAACCTGATTCAGTCAGAAAGTTCCCTCATCAGCATTTAACCTGATGATAAAGTCTTCCTCATTGGTCCAGTTTGATGACTGTTTGACCAGTTGGACCAGGACAGATGTGGACAGCATGTGTGAGCAGACTACTGTAGCCAAGCAGCCTCTTACAATATCCATCTGTCAGATTAACACAGCACATTATACTGTATATTAACTAGTATGTTTTCTGGGCTAAACCAGGAAATTCCATATAGGACCAATTACATTTAAGGTTTGAATATTCATTGCCTGTTCTGTTTGTGCTGATGGGAGATTTAACAGAAATGTAACTGGAGGTAAACAGAACCATGGAGGATTTCAGCTGGTATCATCATGTTATCTTCAGATAAAAATCTGCAGTTTGTAACACACCACCTGCATCACTTCTTCTTTTATTTTAAAGAGTTTCTTGGTTGATTTTGTCACCAGAGACACATTCAAGTACATTATGGTAATATACCGTTTACACAGAGTGTCAGTTAATGGCCCCAGTTTAGATCCAACCCTCCCTCACCATCCAACCCATTCACTCGCAGATGACAAATCCCAAGACAAGACAGAACATTCATACCCAGGCACACAGGAGACAAACAGAGATGGTCCTAAAGTCAGCTCAATCTGTCAGTAAACAATTCAAAATAAGATGAGGACCGAGGGGATAGGGAGGAAAAATTATCAGTGACCTGCATCTCTTTTAAAGGTTGAATTTCATGTTTTGTTGCGGCGGCGACGGTGGAAGCTAGTTGTGGGTGGGGGGGTCTGAAAATGTCTGAGTATTATGGCCTCGTGATGTATCGATTTTTAAAACAATCCATGTTTGCTTCACTTTCTCTCTGCTATCATCCATGTGTGCCATCACATTCTTCCTTCTCAGCTGTTCTCTCGAAATTCGCCATGCTGCAAACCTTGAAATGTGCAAAACTCTTATTCATACAGGGGCCTTTCCAACATGTTTGCACCCGTAGCCATTTGTGCATTCACTCTTAGTAAATCATCTGCAAACCATAGTCCAGCCCCACACACAAAATTCTATATTGCACGGTCAAATAACTACACGCAAATCTGGATCTTAGTAAATCTCGCTCTGTATTCCTAACTAACTTGTGATGTTGCAGGTTTTCTAGCTTCTGTTCTGCTCATGTATAAAACAGCAATTGTCAACCTGGGATTTGTAAGGTTGGTCAATATTGGTTTAATAAAACAATATACTCTACTGCCATGTTGATTGACCTTCATTTCTTCCAACCGGCATTGTTTTGTTTTTTTTACATTAAACCATTTGATTAAAACATCAACAGTAACTCACTGATTTCACAAAATGTCTTTATTAGTGAATGAAACCTGTCAGTTGTGCAGTCCTATTGCCATTGAGGGATGCACTGGGTCCAAAGCAATTTTTAGGTGGATACTGCAGCACCTGACAGAGGAAGACTGACATGAGAGTTGGGGCAAATTTTCTAAGCAGAACCTTGGACTGAGAGAAATGATTAACATTATTCACTCCATTTGTCAGTTTTTGGATGTTGTTGGTAATTGATATATGCAAATGTATGTTTTAAATGGACTAACTGTACTCAGGTTATCCAATTACATTCTAATATTAAAAAAAAAAATCATCATCACCATGCCTCAGGCTGATGACTCTCAAGAGCATAGTCTTGCACACCTCACATTAATTGTTACTTTTTCCTCCCTCTTCCTTCTGCTCTTGTGGCTGTACAACGTTTGCAATCATTGTAATGTGTTGTAATTACATTTAAATAATTGAAAAATCAAGGGGGTAGTTATGGAACAATGTCTGTGAGTGGTATTTGAGATTGTCAACTACTAAGACATTCACATTATCGAACTTCTGTACAAATCCAACAATCCATCTTGTTTTGATACTCTCTCACAGCCTCCCTCCCTCTTTCTTTCTCCCCTTCTTCAGACTTTATCACAGCCTTGCATCCATTTTGCTGATAGATTATAATGATCTTTAATTAGATCTAAATATAACGGCAGGCGCACACTGCCATCAGTGCCTCTTTTTGTGAGGACTGGCTATCATTAGGTTTGGTAATAGGCAGCATTGAAAAGAGGTGAAAAAGGCTGGAGGAAATAGGGATAGAGAAGAAAAGAATCAAATAAAAGGGCTTTTTATAAAGAAAAAAGGACAGACAGTAATAAAAATTGGAGTTGCTAAAGGTGGATGAAAAGATTCGAGCAACTACAAGAAACTTGAAGTAATTTACACCAAAAAGGTCTCATCCTTTCAAGTGACTTATCAAACACCACATCAGGAGTCTATTAAATGATTCCCTTTCTTTGTTCCTGTCATCCAAACTCTCATACAATCAGAAATGAAAGCTTTCTAATCTTTTTACATTTCAAAATATACAAAAAGCTTTGATTGTTGTTACACTTGTCTTTTCTCTCTCTCTCTCTCTCTCTCTCTCTCTCTCTCTCTCTTTTTTTTAAAATACCAAAATCAACACTAGAAAAGCACTCAGAGAGCGCAATCCTCCGCCAAGCAGCTCGACTCCCTTATTTTTGTGTTCTGGATCGTAGTATCCAGAATTTTCTCTGGATCTGGATCAACTTTTGAAACATTATAGAACTCATTGAGATTCTTGTAATTCCTTACCAAACACTCAGGTCATTTGTATGGAGTTTTATAGAAAAATTCCAAAAATTTGGCCTATTAGGGGGATGTTCATGTAAGACTGTTTAGGCGTTGGTAAGGAGGTTTGATGTTCACCGTTGGGTGTTTGTCAGAACACAAAGGACTTGCTTGTACAGCACAGTAATGCAACAAACGACAGGCTTACAGGTGAGGAATTCCAGGGCTAGTTAAGGTGAATGCCTGGATGGAAGTGAGTGTGGTCTATCAACACAGAAATGCAAAGCCATGAGGAACCTTTGTTCGCCAAATAAACACATTCAAGGTATTAATTATTACTAATAAATCCCTTACAGTTAGGACTGAACATGTATATGTGTCCAAGGCTAATATGTAGTAGGTCAGCCAGCCTAAATGCATAAAAAGGTACATGGTGAATGGAGGAACACTTCTGAATTATAAGCAAATCAGATAACATTAAAGGGGAACTCAGTAACGTTTTACCTCAATAAATGCTTTTCGGAATCCCCGTGGGGCTAAACAAAGTGTTTACGGAGCGATTCAATGCCCCCCCCCTCCCGCCGGTGCCTCTGGCCTGTGAGCAGCTCTATACAACTTTGCCTGCGCCGACCCGAGCAGAACTTGCGACAACAGAAACCGCTGTACGGTACTCAGGTCCCCTATCTACCGAGCTGCTTCCAGCTCTGATTTGAACCAGACTACCAGCGCTAATTCGAAGAAAACATTTCTTTAGCTTCACACCACCTAAACACGGCTCCTGGCTCTCATAACCAACTCTTTGCTGGACCAGAGTGATTCACGTAGCTTGCGTTGCCTGGGCGCATCACTGCTTCAGGCTCAATAATCACTTGTCATGTCCGCAAAAATTAAATAAAAGTTTGTATTCTTACTTGCAACCCGACAACACCAGAGAAAAATATAATCCACGGCATATTTACCCGCAAATCGCGGGTTAAACGTCCCGTTTCGGAAGAGACAGGACTCTGCTTTGAGCAGAGGGAGACAAGATGCTGCTACCAACGCAGCAAAGTAGCATCAACAAGCTAGTAAAAGCTTAGAAATATATTCAGGGATCAAAATAGAGGAAAGACAGGTAGAGAAGCCGTCTGTGTGCTGTGGGGGTGTAGGGGGGGGGTTGAACTTTAAGACAGTGAAAAGACGCCACTAGGGGGAGCCCGAGCTGAAGTTACTGAGTTCTGCTTTAAAGGCTAAATAAACATCCTGTTCAGGGAGAAATACAACTAGTTACTTACAGTTCTTCACAGACACACACAGTCCACCATATTCGACTGGTTAGAAGTCTGTCCAACAGTCTTCACTCCTCGTGCTCACTGCTGCTCATAAGTTTCATTTGTGTGTCCTGACGATCATGTGCTTAGTAGAGCAGCTGCACACTTCTGCCACAAGGGGGCACTCATGCCTCATCAACAACCTTTCCAACATGGTCGATCTCACAATGATAAAGAATACTTCAAAACATTCCTGGATCCAGAAGGTGATCCGGATCACCACCAAAATTCAATGGGTTCGTCCTTGGGCTGAGGCAAACGCTACCGAAAACATTACCTCCTTGGCGGAGGTAATAGTTAGGCAGGTGTTTTTCAGCTCTAATGACCAGAAACCACTGCCCTGCTGGTTCTAGATGTTTCCCTGCTCCAACAAACCTGATTCATATTATTCTTATTTTGTTTTTTAACAATGGTTTAAATTTGAATGTAACCTTAACAGAACTCAGTGTCATTGCCACAAAAATTTCGTATTAATTGGTAACTGATCTCTAACTAGTGCATCTTATAAACTGTGGAAGTAAAGTTTTGAGAAAGACTGCTGTTCTTTCTTATGTTGCAATCTCAATGCATGTATAAGGTGGGGCAACAATGGCTCAGGTGGTAGAGCAGGTCGGCCAATGATCAAAGGATCGGTGGTTTGAATCCCGATCTGTTATGGCCGGCTCACAGGCCACAACAAAGACAGGGGAGTCATGAGGAGTATAATGAAATAATGTTTATTAAACATAAGCAAACGGTCAAAATTAATCAAAATGCCAGGCCCAAGAGCGCGGTGGACTGGGCATATGATTGCAATGCCAACCTTATGGTCACAGCCGAAGCCTCAGTCGCAGAAACTGCAATAGCCTTCATTGCCACAGACGGCGGGTTATGCGGATCAGCCATGTTTCTGTCACGAATCAATTTCAGTTTAGCAGCCTCCCCAGTTCAGTCTGCTGCTTCATCTCTTCTAATGCCAAAGTTTTCTCCATGTCAAACTGTAGTCGCATGCGCTCCACAGCCATTTCTCTCTCTTTTTCCAGTTCCATCTGCAATACTAATAACTCCCGCTACTGTTTCAAACTTAACGCCCCAGCACCAGGAACCAATTCCACCAGTGGTGACACAGCGGGCACAGCGGATGCACAAGGTGAAAACGACGCAACATTAAATACTCCCATGTCGAACGGGTCCATAACACAATCACATCAACGTGCACAAATGTCCAGTGGTTAACAAACCAACCCCCCGCTAACTACTTATCCAAACTGAACTAACTGGACCCTAGTCTTCAGGAGTCAGGGACGGCGGGTACTTATGCACCAGATACCACTAGTGTGCCAAAACAACCAGCTCGCTGGCAGCTCTGAAAACACTATGGCCGTGCCCCCCCGAGACAACTGCTCACAGCAACTGCTCATAACTCCACACTATAAGACAACAAGCCCACGAATCCCAAAGGGGAGACGCGCTATACCAACCGAAGTGCTATCTGCAACACGCTGGACTCGTCACAGCACACCGGCACCAAGACCAAGTAAAGACAACGCTCCTATCACAGACTCCCACACAAGCGCCGCACAGAGGGAAACTCAAATGACGTCACACACGGAAGCAGCACCGAGCGCAAGCGACACACCCCCCGCAACAAAAAAAGCACACCACACAAAACAAACCACCCAAACAGGCAGCAAAACCAAGAGGGCAAATCCAAAGGCCAACAAGTTGGCCACACAAGCCCCCATAACGGGAAAAACGAACGGATGAGCCCCCAATTTGTTATGGCCGGCTCACAGGCCACAACAAAGACAGGGGAGTCATGAGGAGTATGATAAAATAATGTTTATCTAACATAGGCAAACGGTCAAAATTAATCAAAATGCCAGGCCCAAGAGCGCGGTGGACCGGGCCTGCTCCAGAGAATGGCAGAGCTTTTATGGAGAAACTGGAGAGACTCTGGCCAGCCGCCTCCCACTTCCCCAATCAGTCCTGCACACCTGAAAGAAAGAAATAATGAGTGACAAAACCAAAACTGAAGACCCATGGGGTCGTCACAGATCCCCCCAGCCATCTGTCGTTGTATCCTTGGGCCAGACACTTAACCCCCCTTGCCTCCAGTGAGGGCCTCGCTGGTGTATGAATGTGTGTGAATGGTCTGGTGGTGGTCGGAGGGGCCGTAGGGTCATGGGGTCGTAGGGGCCGTCGGCGCAAAATGGCTGTCACGCTTCCGTCAGTCTGCCCCAGAGCAGCTTTGGCTACATACGTAGCTTACCATCACCAAGTATGTATGAGGAGTGAATGAATATGGATCTACTGTGAGCGCTTTGAGTGCCCTGCAAGAAAAAGCACGATATAAATCTAATCTATTATTATTATTTTAAGGTTGGAATGAGATTAGGGCTAAAACACATTCTGTGACAATGCATTGTCACTTACGCCCTACCTGCAGCTGTTTGCCTGATCACCTGTATAATGGTCTTAAAACTTTATTATTGGTGAAAATTCATTCATGAACAAAGGACCTCTGGGTGCAATTTTGGTATAAGTATATAATTTATACATAATAATAATAAAATTGACCATTACAGGGTGTCTTTTTTTGTTTGTTTGTTTGTTTTCATTCAAAGTCAAAAGCTATCCATCATAATTTTTCTTGCACTGAGTGATCCTTTGTCTAGTGCCTTCCTTCATCTGAACCAGTGGCAATTACTGGCAAAAAATTACTGGTTCTGATTTAATAGAGGATTTTTGACTTCAAGGCAAATTCACTAAATAAAGTCTGAGGAGACCACAGCATCCTGCATCTTTTACTAAATGAAGCTTATGGAGAAGCAGCACCTTTATCAGATGATTGAGCTTTGATCAAATAGTCTGAAAAACATATAATAATAATAACAACTTATTTAAGATAATTAAATGTTCTCTCTGATCTAATCTAACAATGACTTTAAAAGAATGCAAATTCAAAATGCCACACTCATCCATTTTCTATCCATTCTTTATTTTGTTATTTTGTGTGTGGAGAAAATGCTTGTGTTAGGGCTTCGAGGAGTTGGTGGCAACATGATTGCTTTGTGAAAGCAGGGCTTACCAGGATTCAGTCCAAATGCTGATAGCTTTTATATGCCAGTTGCATTGTGTTGTCAAATTAAATTGCATCAATTAAAGTAAAAAAAACAAAACAAAAAAGAAAAAAAGAAGAACTGTCTATTACAGGTTTAATTTTTGTATGATTGAGTCTACTTTAAGTACATGACGCTTCAGCCAAGTGGAAGTGTATTTAGGTGGCCGTAAACTGTGAATGGGGTTCTTCACAATTTTCACTCTCCATCTTTTGTTGGTGACAGATCAATATTTCTTTTTATTCCTTTTGTAATTGTTCATGTTGTCTCTTAGCCGCACCTATCAATGCCCCCCTCCAGTTCCTCTCAGCACATTGCGCAATGGCCAGGAGGAAAGTCCAGTACAAGTTAAATCACTGAGATTCTAGCTGGCTTACTGCAACACCATTAAAAAAACTCAAAAAAATATATTATCTTGACAAACCTAATATTGAGAGTAAAGCAACATGGGACACATACTCAGTAAATGATGGTGCTTTATGTCTTCCTCAGTACTGAAGTGAGCCAACTCTTTTTGCTGTTCATGTGACAGATTCACCCATCTCTCTGATTAAAACCGGTTCTCCTGGATTTCTGCCAGAGCTTTGTTTTTGGATTTTTTGATAGAAAACAAAGAGAAAGACATTTTCATGGGGGTGAAGTGGCATGGAGAGGACCAGCAGGTGGTCAGGTATGGTAGACCAAAAACAAAGACTGTAGAAAAAGATGTTGTATCCGGTCTTGTCTAAATAGGAAAAAGTGAAACCAGTTGGGTGTGTTCCACCGTTGCCATCTTGCGTGCGTCACTCCCAGAAAATACTAAACTGGGCAAAGCGCAGCTTCAGCCTAACTCGAAACTGATGGAAGCTAATGAAGATTAGCCCCCGAAGCGGCGGAGTAAAGGTAAGACACGCTTAGACTTGCTATTATCGGACTAAAAACTGCCGATGTGCTACTCTGCTACAGACTAAGGCCTTACTGTGAGCAAACAAGGAGCTAACTAGGAGCCACTGGTTGGCAGGCCGGCTTCTGGTCTGCCACATGCCAATCAAAGGACATGCCCTTAATTGTGTAATTTCATTTTTTAAAAATTCATTCATTTATCTATCTATTTTCCTTTTTTTAAACTTGTCCTATCCAGCAACGTAGCAAGCAGAGAGATAATCTGGCTGCTTAATTGTGTTGAAAGATTTGCTTTGGCACTTCCCGTGTGACCAAGCGTAAAAACAAAGCTGGGGTGACTCCTTTTTTGTTTCTGTCATGTGTGGCGCGGTGTTTTGGTTAAACAGCGTTGCACAGCGATGATGTCACACGATCACGTAGCAGTGCTGTCCAGCGCCTCCAGAGTAAAGGGTACAGGTTGCTGTGGGGACGCAGCGTGAAATCAACACATCCGTACCAAAACCCACCCGATCCGGCCTGGCCCGACCTGACCCGCGGGTGGAAACGGGGCTTTACAGAGTCAACTGATGCTCCTATAGAGAAATCCCTAAACAACACTCCAAGGTCTTTGCTGGGAAACAAAACTAACAATCCCCCCAAGAGGACCTGCAGGTGGCTTAAGATTCTTAAGATCAAACATACACATGCAGAACTACGCAGAAAAGAGGTAAAACCTATTCAGTGCATCTGGAAGCAGCATCACAGTGTCAACATGCAGAAAAAAGGGTGCTCTATGATGATGCAGTCATGCAGATGCAACCTCGTCTCTGCAAGGAGGAGGAAGCCCGCACGGCCCAAGACCCGGGCCCCCAGCAGCCGCCCGGATCCCAGCCACCCCCCCCAAAAGGGACGGACATGCATCCCCACAGAGGGCGGCAGAGGATGGCCCCAGCCAAAACCCCCCGCAGTCTTGGGGCCCAGGCCCCAGCGGACCAAGACCAGCAACTGCCGACTCCGCCGAGTGTGCAGTGCCCCCCACTTTTATTGTTGAGATAAATTAAGTAGATGGGGGGTAGTAGTGCTGCTCAAACAAAATCAAAAGACAGTCTAAACTGAAGAGCTAAAAAGGGGGGCGGGTCCAATCACAACGGAGGGTTGGAATGGGGAGGTTTGCATGTGGAATGAAAGAAACAGATGGAGGTTTATCGGGTGGCCGTAACAATTTCTTCATGCATTTTTCCTTCATAATGTAAATGAGGGGGCGGTCTTTGAAGGCGTGTCTTGGGGACAGATTTCTTCATGTGTTCAATACTTATTCCCTGAGTCATTTCACTATATTACACATAACTGAATTCATGGACATAAATGTACAGAATTCTTTGTACATGTGCATTACTTGGGTTGTTGCTAACATCTGATGAAAATTTCATGTCAGTAGCTCTACTAGAAATGTATTTTCTGAGAAAAATGTTGACATGTTCAATACTTTTTTCCACGCTGTACTGTATATTATATATTGTCAGTTTTGGTCCTTCATATTCAGGGAAGTTACCTTGTGCGGTAAATAGTGAGAATAAATAAGTAAATAAATAAATAACCAACCCCAGCTCAATGACTGAAATTCTACAAACAAACCAGTTCTCCCCCTTTGGGTCTGGGACCTGTATTGGTGGGGTCAGCGCGCTGTGGTTTGGCTCTACTAGCACTAAAATCAAGCTGTCCCCACGACGCAGAAGCTAGTTCAGGTGTGAAGACGGGAGAAAATCAGGAGAAAGGCTATACTTCCCCATGAAACCGCTGTACTACATACAGTTGTGTGAAAAAGCGCTTTAATCATCATAGTGCCACCCACAGCCCTTTGTTGCGGGTGGATCTATGATGATTAAAGAGTAACACTCTTATCAGCACATGTGCAGATAAGGGCTCACCTCGTATCACATGTCATGCAGAAGCTGTAAACAAGCCAGGATTGCATAGAGTAGCACCACAAAACAGGTGATCATACTGCTTTTACCGTTGTTGTGATTGGTGCATGTTAGTCACACTGACTTCAACTCCTCCAGTTGTGCGGCGGTCCTGACGGACAAACCGCTTTTGCGGTTTTACTGCAATTCTGCGTTGTGGGGTGGCCCCTCAGTTGCTAGAGGAAGACTGAATTAGAACAGTTGTCACCTAATGCCTAATCAAATCAATCATCAATTCAAATGTAAAACTGTCTTGGAAGCCTGGCGCAAAATTTATACCTGACAATTCTGAGGGGGTTGGCAGAGTAATAATAACAACAACAATAATAATAATAATTATAATTATAATAATAATGACTTTTTTTGTCCTAGCATAGACATTCTTTTAACTGGAAGTCATGTCAAATTGGATAAATTACCGCTTTGTGAAAGAAAAAGACATTGAGTTAAACTCCAGTCTAGTATCTGGGTTTTCTTCTGCTTGGCTTCTTCTTTTTTTTTTCTCATGAACTCCTTATTTCATCATCATAACTGCTGCTATTTGTCTTCCTCTGCTTCTGTTCCATGTGGGCTCTTTTTCTCCATCTTGCAGTACACTCTGTTCTCCATAATGATTTTTTGACTATAAATGCGGGTTTATGCAAACACTTGAGCGATAGAAAGGATTGCAGTGAGGCACAAAACACAAGAGGCTCCCGAAGCAATAAAATATTGGCAGAATAAAATTGGCCAAATCACTTTATACTTTTATTTGTCCCTGACAGTGATACTTTTGGACATTTTAACCAGTCTTTCTTGAGTCTCTTCTCACTAACTTTTTAAACATTTCCTCTCCATAAAGCAAAACACAGCTAATCACACTGTTAACACGCTCATGAGGCACTGCACCTGTCAAGTTTACAGTTTGCAATTGGAAATTTTATAACTTGCATGTTTTTTCTGTATTTTGTGGACGTTTCTGCTGCTCAGTCCACTGATGTCAGTGTGTTCGTATTGGGGAGGAATATCAAACACTCACAGAGCAGAGGAGGAATAACTTGCTGCCACGGTGGAGAAAACACTGGATTTAATCCCCAACAACAAAAACAAGGTAAATTATGGTGAACACTCATTAATCTGACACTTTATTTCATGTATCTATGCTCCTGAAAATGACGCACCGCATGACGTTTTCATGCTAGCTAATGCTAACAGAGACAGCTGTGGCGTTGCTGCGAGTTAATGACTAATCTTGGAGGCATTGTGAAATATAACATTATTTGGTCTGATCAGGGCAACGTTGGGACTAGAAAAAAACAGTTCAATCGCAAATGCAAACGGATCAGGAAGACAGTATCCTGCAGCCTTTAGTTTCATCTGCAGGACAGGTGAAGGCTACATGGTCTGTACAGTCGTTAAACAATACCAAAAGACAAATATATGATAAAATAGAAAAGTAACGACCTTTGAAAGAGTTCAGTTTTTTATACTTTGAGAAGTAATTAAGAGATGTGCGTGTTATTCCAGTGTGGCTTGTCATTGAAGCCAGGTTCCGGAGATGAATAAAAGTTTAAATAAATGCTCTGATGTATAAAAGAAGAAAAAAAAAATGTCACAATACTTTAGAGATAACCTGTAGGTTATTATTATCTTAGACGACTGTCTAACATTGTAAATCCAGATATTCATGCTGCTATCCATGTTGGCAGACAGCAGGTAATTGGGATTTGTTCCCCCTGCAATGGACGCACCGCAAGATGGCGCAACACACAAAACACTCGTCGAATTAGTCTATAGGAGATGAGATGAGTTCAGTTTCCACAGCTGGACAAACACATCTGAATATGAATGCTCCTGCAGTTTATTGTGTAATGCGACACAAAAACCAGGTGATGAAGTTAGGAGTTTTGTCAGAAAACTCCGCGAAGCCATGTGTAGTAAGAAAACTACATGGACATCTTTTGTAGCCTTTAAAAGCTCAGAGAATTTGGTAGCCTCCACAAGTCTAAATAAGTTGGGAACATTGAAATCAGGGTGACTGACAAAGCAACTTGGTGAATGAGAGCCAAACAGGTTTATGATAATGAGGACTATGAATATCTATGTTGTGATCTAAAGATGTACTTTAGATGGGGTAAGTTTACGCAAAAAAAAAAAAAAAAAAAAAGAATCTGGCATAAGATGTACATGTAAACGTAACAAAGTAATCTACTATATTTAAAAGTAGAAAAACATAATTGTGTCTGTACAAGATTATATCTTTATTCTGTTAAAATGCTTTGTTCATATCACAAGATATTACACATAATTTCCTTTACATAATATATTCAAGTTTTCCCAGCAAACCTGCAGTTGCACAACAAAAAAACCTTGTTCATTTACTCTGTTCTACTTGAATCTGCTTAAAGGCGCTATACCTGACTTTACACATTTTCAAACCATGAGTGAGGTGAACAGTGTAGTTTGAACTGTAAGCCCCGCCCCTAACTGTTTCTCCCAGTGAGAAATGCTCCCTCTCTTCTTTTTCTCTCCTCCCACTTGACATGCATGAAATAATGTGCACAATGTCATACTCATGCACAAAGAAACTTTCCAGAGAAAACTTGCATCTTCCACTGAATTTACTCATTTGGGTGCAGTAAATGGCTGCAGATCAGCTAAATGACATTTTCTGTCATAAACCGGTAGTTTACCGTAAGTACAGTGATGTACACAGATGCACAATTATGTGTTATGATGTTATAGGCAACATTACAACTTGACAGCCTAATAACGTTTCTAACCGGCCACTGGGAGCGAAAGTGATGTAAAGCTTCGTCATGTTACAGTGTAAACATCATTATGTATTACATACGGTAGACTAGCAGAGGCAGCGCCAGCACCCGAGGGCATATGTTACTAAGAAGAAGGTTTTTGAAAAAATACCTGTCCAGTCGGATTACAGCACGTTTCCAGTCCACGATCAGTCTGAGACCGTGCAGCTGCTCTCTAACTTCAGTACAATCCACTGAGAACACAAACTTTATTCCTTTGGTCTCTCCTGCGTTTCAAGCCTCTCTCCTCCTCAGTTTTGATGCTTTCAGGCTGTTTTGCTGAGGCATCCCGACTTACCCTTCGATAGATGCCATGCAGTTCTGTTTACAAGTGCTGCCATGCAGGCGCTAGGGGAGGGCGCTCCTTGTTAGGAAACACTGTGAGTGGCTGATTGGAAAACGGAACTTCTGTAGAACGAACCTCATTGGCATGAGAAGAGCGTCACGACAGCGTTAGAAACCTAAACTAAAAAGGCCAGGATTTATGCATATATGCAATCGATGAGTGATTTATTTCCATGAAACTACCTCTTTAACCACATATTATACTATGTAGAAAGCATTTCACCTAGAGAGATTAAAATAAAATCAGGTACAGGGCCTTTAACTTGGGAGACTTCTCTGTATGAAGTCAACTTACAGAAATGAAGTTGGCAAAGCTGTTGCTTTAATGCTACAGGTTTTCCAGTTTTCAGGTTGTGAAAACAAAAAGAAAACTAGTGATGTGTGAGTTAAA
>JALJCO010006781.1:0-122485 GCA_023101725.1 Atherinomorus stipes
AGGTGTGATGTAGTATAGCGTTGGTGTAGTAAAGCTGTGGTGTAGTATAAGTGTGGTGTAGTATAGGGTTGGTGTAGTATAGCTGTAGTATAGGATTGGTGTAGTATAGCTGTGGTGTGGTATAGCTGTGGTGCAGTATAAGTGTGGTGTAGTATAGCGTTGGTGTAGTAAAGCTGTGGTGTAGTATATAGGTGTGGTGTAGTATAGGATTGGTGTAGTATAGGTGTGATGTAGTATAGGGTTGGTGTAGTATAGCTGTGGTGTAGTATAGGTGTGATGTAGTATAGCGTTGATGTAGTAAAGCTGTGATGTAGTATAAGTGTGGTGTAGTATACACCACAGTATAGTTGTGGTGTAGTATAGGTGTGACGTAGTATAGCATTGGTATAGTATAGGTGTGGTGTAGTATAAGTGTGATGAAAAATAGCTGTGGTGTAGTATAGCTGTGATGTAGTACAGCTGTGATGTAGTATAGCTATTGTGTAGTATAGGTGTGATGTAGTATAGGTGTAGTGTAGAATAGCTGTAGTGTAGTGTAGCTGTGGTGTAGTATAGCTGTTGTGTAGTATAGATGTGGTGTAGTATAGCTGTTGTGCAGTGTAGGTGTGGTGTAGTATAGCTGTGGTGTAGTATAGCATTGGTGTAGTATAGCTGTGGTGTAGTATAGCTGTGGTGTAGGATAGCTGTGGTGTAATATAGGTGTGATGTAGTATAGCTTTGGTGTAGTAAAGCTGTGGTGTAGTATGGAATGGTGTAGTATAGCTGTGGTGTAGTATAGCGTTGGTGTAGTATAAGTGTGGTGTAGTATGTGTGATGTAGTATAGCGTTGGTGTAGTATGAGTGTGGTGTAGTATAGCTGTGGTGTAGTATAGCGCTGGTGTAGTATATGTGTGGTGTAGTATAGCGTTGGTGTAGTATAAGTGTGGTGTAGTATAGCTTTGGTGTAGTGAAGCTGTGGTGTATTATAGGTTTGGTGTAGTATATGGGGCGGCTGTAGCTCAGATGGAAGAGCAGTCGTCTTTCAACTGGAGGGTTGTGGAATCGGCTCCAGGCTTCCCCAGACTCTGGCTGAAGTGTCCTTGGGCAAGACAATGAACCCCAAGTTGCCTCACGATGTGCCCATAGAGGTATGAATGTGTGTGTGATTGTGTGTGCGACTGGGTGAATGTGATATGTAGTGTAAAGCGCTTTGAGCGGTTGGTATGACGCTATAGCGCTATATAAGTACAGTCCATTTACCATTTACCATATAGTTGTGGTGTAGTATAGCATTGGTGTAGTATAGGTGTGGTGTAGTATAGCTGTGGTGTAGTATAGGTGTGACGTAGTATAGGTGTGACGTAGTATAGCATTGGTATAGTATAGGTGTGGTGTAGTATAAGTGTAGTGTAGTATAGCATTGGTGTAGTATAGCTGTGGTGTAGTATTAGTGTGGTGTAGTATAGCTGTGGTGTAGTATAGGTGTGACGTAGTATAGCATTGGTATAATATCGGTGTGGTGTAGTATAAGTGTGATGAAGAATAGCTGTGGTGTAGTATAGCTGTGATGTAGTACAGCTGTGATGTAGTATAGCTGTTGTGTAGTATAGACGTGGTGTAGTATAGCTGTTGTGCAGTGTAGGTGTGGTGTAGTATAGGTGTGATGTAGTATAGGTGTAGTGTAGAATAGCTGTTGTGTAGTATAGCTGTGGTGTAGTATAGCTGTTGTGTAGTATAGACGTGGTGTAGTTTAGGTGTGATATAGTATACATCTGTTGTGTAGTATAGCTGCTGTGTAGTATAGATGTGGTGTGGTATAGCTGTGGTGTAGTATAGCGTTGCTGTAGTGTAAGTGTGGTGTAGTATAGCTGTTGTGTAATATAGGTGTGGTGTAGTATAGGTGTAGTGTAAAATAGCTGTTGTGTAGTATAGATGTGGTGTGGTATAGCTGTGGTGCAGTATAAGTGTGGTGTAGTATAGCTGTGGTGTAGTATAGGTGTGATGTAGTATAGCGTTGGTGTAGTAAAGCTGTGGTCTAGTATAAGTGTGGTGTAGTATAGGGTTGGTGTAGTATAGCTGTGGTGTAGTAAAGGTGTGGTGTAGTATAAGTGTGATGAAGAATAGCTGTGGTGTAGTACAGCTGTGGTGTAGTATAGCTATAGGGGATTATCACATTTCCGCGTTCCGGTTTCCGGAAGTTGAAACATTTGACACTTCCTCTTCCGGGCCATGTTAACGACAGCCGTTCCTGCTCTGTTATACCGTTTAAATCGGATAAACTACAAACATATTTAAGTTTTCATTCTAGACTGAAGTGATACTGGATCAAAAACTGGATCAAAGCGATCGATTCGCCGCGGTGAAGGGCCGAACTTTATAATAAAACACACGTTTGTTTGTCCCCGGTGGGGCACAACACCGGCACTTCACAGCATGCTAGCATTAGCCAGCTAGCGTTTACTGACGTGCTTAACATTGTGCGTCTTAAAACACACAAACATCTGAAAATCGGGTCTGTACCCCCCCGTTTCCAGTGGAACAACTGGGGACTGCCAAGAAAGGAGACGCTTTCAGAGGATTGTGTGTTTTCAGCCGCACAAAGTTAGGCACGTTATAGAGCTGGCTAATGCTAACCTGCTAACAAAAGTCCGCCAGCTACTACTCTGTTAAACTTTGTAATTCGGATAAACGCCAATGCCAAGTTTTCATTCCAGACTGAAGTGATGCTAAGGAAGAAGTGGATTAAAACGACCGATTCGCCGCGATGAAGGACCGAACTTTATAATAAAACGACACACGTTTGTTTGTGGCCGGCAAACTGCGCAGTCGTGTTAGCAGGTTAGCATTAGCCAGCTCTATAACGTGCCTAACTTTGTGCGGCTGAAAACACACAATCATCTGAAAGCGTCTCCTTTCTTGGCAGTCCCCAGTTGTTCCACTGGAAACGGGGGGGTACAGACCCGATTTTCAGATGTTTGTGTGTTTTAAGACGCACAATGTTAAGCACGTCAGTAAACGCTAGCTGGCTAATGCTAGCATGCTGTGAAGTGCCGGTGTTGTGCCCCACCGGGGACAAACAAACGTGTGTTTTATTATAAAGTTCGGCCCTTCACCGCGGCGAATCGATCGCTTTGATCCAGTTTTTGATCCAGTATCACTTCAGTCTAGAATGAAAACTTAAATATGTTTGTAGTTTATCCGATTTAAACAGTATAACAGAGCAGGAACGGCTGTCGTTAACATGGCCCGGAAGAGGAAGTGTCAAAAGCCGGCAACATCCGGTAAGCGTGATAATCCCCTATTGTGTAGTATAGGTGTGATGTAGTATAGGTGTAGTGTAGAATAGCTGTGGTGTAGTATAGCTGTGGTGTAGTATAGCTGTGGTGTAGTATAGCTGTTGTGCAGTGTAGATGTGGTGTGGTATAGCTGTTGTAAAGTATAGGTATTGTGTAGTATAGCTGTGGTGTAGTATAGCTGTGGTGTAGTACAGGTGTGATGTAGTTTAGCTATTGTGTAGTATAGGTGTGATGTAGTATAGGTGTAGTGTAGTATAGCTGTGGTGTAGTATAGATGTGGTGTAGTATAGCTGTTGTGCAGTGTAGATGTGGTGTGGTATAGCTGTTGTAAAGTATAGGTATTGTGTAGTATAGCTGTGGTGTAGTATAGCTGTGGTGTAGTACAGCTGTGATGTAGTTTAGCTATTGTGTAGTATAGGTGTGATGTAGTATAGGTGTAGTGTAGTATAGCTGTGGTGTAGTATAGCTGTGGTGTATTATAGCTGTGGTGTAGTATATGTGTGGTGTAGTATAGCTGTTGTGTAGTATAGGTGTGATGTAGTATAGGTGTAGTGTAGAATAGCTGTGGTGTAGTATAGCTGTGGTGTACTATAGCTGTGCTGTAGTATAGATGTGGTGTAGTATAGGTGTGGTGAGTATAGGTGTGATGTAGTATAGGTGTGGTGAGTATAGCTGGGGTGTAGTATAGGTGTGGTGAGTGTAGGTGTGATGTAGTATAGGTGTGGTGTAGAATAGCTGTTTGTCGTATATATAGCTGTGGTGTAGTATATTATTATCTACATCCTTCCTCTTGGCTATATCCTCTGTCAGTATCACATCAGATTCCACTGTTACATGGACGACACCCAACTCTACCTCCGTACTCAACCATCTGCCTCACTCCCACCAACCTCCCTCACCCTCTGTCTCACTCCCACCAACCTCCCTCACCCTCTGCCTCACCCCCACCAACCTCCCTCACCCTCTGCCTCACTCCCACCAACCTCCCACACCCATCTGTCTCACTCCCACCAACCTCCCTCACCCTCTGCCTCACTCCCACCAACCTCCCACACCCATCTGTCTCACTCCCACCAACCTCCCTCACCCACTGCCTCACTCCCACCAACCTCCCTCACCCATCTGTCTCACTCCTACCAACCTCCCTCACCCTCTGCCTCACCCCCACCAACCTCTCTCACCCATCTGCATCACTTCCACCAATCTCCCACACCCATCTGTCTCACTTCCACCAACCTCCCTCACCCACTGCCTCACTCCCACCAACCTCCCTCACCCATCTGTCTCACTCCCACCAACCTCCCTCACCCTCTGCCTCACTCCCACCAACCTCCCACACCCATCTGTCTCACTCCCACCAACCTCCCTCGCCCATCTGTCTCACTCCCACCAACCTCCCTCACCCATCTGCCTCACTCCCACCAACCTCCCTCACCCTCTGTCTCACCCCCACCAACCTCCCTCACCCATCTGCCTCACTCCCACCAACCTTCACCAACCTCCCTCGCCCATCTGTCTCACTCCCACCAACCTCCCACACCCATCTGCGTCACTTCCACCAATCTCCCACACCCATCTGTCTCACTCCCACCAACCTCCCTCACCCACTGCCTCACTCCCACCAACCTCCCTCACCCATCTGTCTCACTCCCACCAACCTCCCTCACCCTCTGCCTCACTCCCACCAACCTCCCACACCCATCTGTCTCACTCCCACCAACCTCCCTCGCCCATCTGTCTCACTCCCACCAACCTCCCTCACCCATCTGCCTCACCCCCACCAACCTCCCTCACCCTCTGTCTCCAAG
Organism: Atherinomorus stipes; assembly: GCA_023101725.1. Classification (NCBI taxonomy): domain Eukaryota; kingdom Metazoa; phylum Chordata; class Actinopteri; order Atheriniformes; family Atherinidae; genus Atherinomorus; species Atherinomorus stipes. The sequence goes on from JALJCO010006781.1 coordinate 5,084, forward strand.
AAATCCATTCATGGTTTTCATTCAACTTCCTCAAAATGAGCAGCTCTAAAACCGAAGTCCTCCTAGTCGGCACCTCACACTCTTTCCAAAGCCAATAACTTCTCCATCACCCTCCATGACTCAACTGTCCTCCCCTCCCCTCAGGTTAAGAGTCTGGGTGTCGTCCTCGACAGCACCCTCTCCTTCCAGCTTCACAGTGACAACATCACCCGGTCCGCCTACTTCCACCTGCGTAACATCTCTCGTCTCCGTCCCTCCCCCACTCCCCAAACCCCCGCCATCCTTGTTCAGTCTCATCACCTCTCATATTAACTACTGTAATTCATTTCTGTTCCGCCTCCCAAATAAGTCCCTCCAGAAACTGCAGCTCCTTCAAAACTCTGCAGCACGCCTGACCACACGGACCCCCATCATATCACTCCCATCCTGCAACAACTCCACTGGCTCCCCATCAAACAAAGAATCATCTTCATCACTACTTTCAAGGCCCTCCATCACATGGCTCCATCTTCCATCTCTGATCTCTCCTTCATGTTAACTCCCCTACCCGCTTCCTACGGTCCTCCCACACCTTCCAGCTCTCCGCTCCCCCTGTCTGCCTGTACAGTGTCCTTGGGTGTTTTGAGAAGGCGCTTTCAAATAATAGGACTTATAGTCCTATTCTGATGGAACATAAAACTTCATTTGCAGTTTTTCTAACATAACTGCTGATGAAAACATGTTTCATTCAGTTTTCCTACGTCTGTGAATGCAGCATGATGTCAAGATGCAGAAGCTGGATAATGGAAGTCTGAGTCGGTACTGTAGTGTACCAGAACCTTGCAGAACTGGACGGGTCACTGATATTGCTTTTACGCAGTTTTTGGTTCTGGTTCCATTTTGGAGTCTCAGAACCATGGTTCTTTCTGGTGAACTGGGCCCCTTTCACACCAGTTGAACCAGAACCTGCTCCATTCCCTGCATCAGGCACACATCTGCGAGTCACTGAAAATTAACCAAGTTACGCACTTAGCACCGGATCTATCAAAGGTTTGCGTGTATAAAAGTGAGCTGTCACCCCACACGCTAAAAAATGTACAAACTGATCTATTAACAACTAAAATGGTTCAGTCTTTAAAACGTGCTAAATAGTGCCTCTTATCCATTTCGTACATTTTCTGCAATGAATATGCAGTATGGGACGTTTACACGCAAAAGTGCGTCTAATGCCGGTAACGGCTCTCCTTCCAGGGGGGAATTCATACCCCCCTGGTCTCCTTTCCCAAGACCCCCCCCCCCCCCCCCCTGCTCTACCTCACACACACACACGTAGGGTTTTGGGGAGGGGCGTGTCAAGCGGGCGTGGTGAGGGAGGGCACCAAAGTGCCTTTGCTTGCCACGTCTAGAGGCAGCCTGCTCCCCAGTTTTAACCACACTTAGACACCTAAACACATAAAATAACAACAGCTCACAACCACTTCTGAGGGGCGGGCCATATAGTGTGTGGAAGGAGGGAGGGGCCGGTTGGGGGGTCATGCCCCCTATGCGACCCCACTCCCGGCATGACTTGGCACTGCCCCTTAGTTTTAACTGCAAACAACACACATCTTACACACACAGTCATGAGCGGGGGGTGGGGGGGACAGGGTCCTTTCATACCCCGGTCTCCTGGGCGCTACTGGGGGGAGGGGGGGGACAGTGGCTACTTCACGCGCCAGTGGTTAAGGCTGGCTGCATTGCGGGGGATCTGCTGGCCTGGGGGATGCCTGGCCTGCTGCGTCCGGGGGTGGGGGATGGGGGTGGTGGTGGGGGGGACGTGTTGGGGGCTTGGAGCTCGCGGCTCCTTCCCCGGCCCGAGCTACCACTCAGGAGGCACGAGGGCATGGGCAAGAGAGAGGTGGGTAGGTGAGAATAATGAATGAGAGTGTGAAAGAGGAAATGTGGGAGGGAGGAACTTGGGCTGGAAGAGGGAGGAGATGTGGGTAAGTGGTTGGAGAAATGGGGGGATGGAGGAAGGAGTGGCATGCTCGTGAGTGTCTATTAGGGATGGTCATGAGGGGCTGAAGGAAGGAAGGGCGGGAGTGTGATAGGTCAGAGGGATGGGCGGGGCTGGACATGTAAGGGGGGACTGTATGGGGTATTGGGGGTATAGGGAGGTGGGGGCGTATGTGTGGGGGGGTGGGGAGGGGTTGGTGCAGTTATGTGGGGGGAGTGCATGTGTGTGTTAGAGGGTATGAGGAGGTGGGGGTAGGTGTAGACGGCAGAGGGAGGAGAGTGTTGGGGGTGGAGAGAGGAGTGAGTGTGGGTATGTAAGGTCAGAGAGCGGAGTGGGTGGGTGTATGCGTGTGTGGGGGGGTACACGGAGGTGTTGGGTAGGGCTGGGCGGTGTGGGGCGGAGGTTCGTATCTCGGTATTCGTGCCGGGCATCTTGGTGGGGGGTGCGGTTTTGTTTGTGGCTTCCGGGGCTTTTTGTGCGGGGCGGGCGCAGGGGGGATCTGTATCCTGTATGTGGTTGCTCTTGCGGTATTGATGTCTTGGGTGCCTGTGTCTCGATGTGGGGGCGGTGAAGGTATATCTTTCAGCCCTAGTGTTGGGGTAGGTGTGTGGGGAGTGTGTGTGCGAGCGTGGTAGGGGGTGGTAGAGGTGGTGGCGCCCTGGTGTCAGGTGTATGGGGCAGGGACTTTGGGGTGGGGGCTGGCCTGCCCTGGGGGGCGTCGTCTGGGGGTCCGGTCCTCCTGGGTTTCGGTTGGGCCGCCCGGGTCGGGGGGGGGGTGGCTGCTCCTGGGCGCTTGGGCCCTGGGCCCGGCGCTGTCTCCGCTCCGGGGGGACGCCCGGCGCCCGGTGGGGTCGGCAGCTGCTGGTCTTGGTCCGCTGGGGCCTGGGCCTCCAGACTGCAGGGGGCTCCGGCTGGGGCCGCCTTTTGCCGCCCCTTCGGGGGGATGCATGTCCGCTCTTTGGGGGGGTAGCTGGGATCTGGACCTCTGGGTGGCTGCTGGGGGCCTGGGTCGCGAGCCTTGCGGGCTTCCTCCTCCTTGCAGAGACGAGGCTGCATCTGCATGACTGTATCACCATGGAGACCCTTTATTATGCATGTTGACACTGTGACACTACTTCCCATTGCGATGACTAGGTTGTACCTCTTCTCTACTTCCCATTGCGCTGACTAGGTTGTACCTCTTCTCTGCGTAGTTCTGCGTGTGTCTGTGTGTGTTTGTATGATCTGAGGATATTTAAGCCACCTGCAGGTCCTCCTGTAGGGGATTGCTTGTTTTGTTTTCCAACAGAGACCTTGGTTGTTTAGGGATCGCGGTACAGATGTACCAGTGAACTGTGTAAGTGGATTCATGTTTTCTCTCCTCTCTCTCTTCCTCTTCCTTACTCCTTTCTCTCTGTCTCACTTTCTATCATTACCTCTGTTAACTTTCATTTCTCCCTTGTCAGGCCCAGCAGTATGAAATGGAATGGTGTAATAGACAAATGTTTAAATAAAGAAATAAAATGAATAAACATGATATCAAGTGGGGCCTTATATTCATAAAGCTCCGCTTGATAAAGCAAAACTGTTCAACAGAATAAAGCAATCAGATTTCCATTCTGCTTGCTTCGATGCTGGACAGGACAAGTAAAAAAAAAAAAAAAAAGTGCGTGTAATGGGAGGAGAAAAAGTAAATATATTAATTTAGCACTCGTGAGGTGATTTATCATCAGTGAGACGCGTTGCCTTGCTAGTTTTTTGCATCTATTTTAGTTTGTCTGAAAAGCAGGTGCAACTTGCAGCTTTGTGAACAAAAGGCTGCAACAATCCTGGACAGACACATCTGATTCAGAATCATTTCTCATGAGCAGTGAGGGCAGCATGTTTAGTTCTCATTGTTAATTCAATAAAAATCAGTACAGCAAACCACTATTTAACACGGGTGTAAAATATTCTGGATAAATGAAAGTTTACAGCTGCTGTGGAGCTTAATGAGAACTAAAGCTGCATTAATTGTGTCTTTTTATTGTGTCGCACACTATTCCAGATAAGTGGGCAAATTACTACACGCAAATTTGGATCTTGATAAATCCGTCCCTCAGAGGCTTATGCCCCCCTGGGTGAAACTGAGCCTCCCCCGCAGTCCCCTGAGTTGGACAAGTGGGCAGAAGCACCGACCCAGTCATTCTCTGAATCTGGCAGCACTGACTTTAGCTTAGCTTAGCATAGTTGCTGAAATCTGGTGGTTTCAACTAGCACCACTTGGTGAAAGTGAACGAATTAACTCAAGATTTTTTCCATTTACATTTCGTGACCCGCACATTCTCATCGAGTACAAACGAGAAGCCAGTTTCACATCAAAAGACTGACTAAGCGTCATTTTAAATAGGGGAACTATAGATGGGTTTCCTGTTTACAAACATTGGCAGCTGCGCGCGCAACCAGGGGGCAAAAAGCCTGTGTTTTGTATTGGAGTCTACGGCCAAACACGCACTCATATCATTCATAAAAATGCAAAGTAACCCGACGAAACTAACAGAGATCGTTGTGTTTTAAATTATATTGAATAAATCTGTATTTTGATGACGAATAACAAAATACTGACGCTGCATTGCTGTGTTATATTTCTATCACGATTACACTAACTTGGTAAGGGAGTCATCACCCGGAAACGGCATTTTTCTTGTTAAAACATGGATATTATTCGTGTTGGACCTTGTTTGAAATTTGCCTGAAAAACCTGAGTTAGAAAGCGGCTTAAACGTTCGTTTAGACTCTTTGTTAAAACCAAAAGAGGCCACAACAATCTGCAGCCTGCAGCAGGTTCAGTTCAGCTCCGTGTCGTCCTCACCTCCTCCATACAGGAGCAACTTTCACTAGTTTGGGATTAAACCAGGCAAAGATGACATCATCACTACGTTTGGAAAGGAGCTGATTCCAGCTGTTAGGGACGAACACGCATTGCTGTCGGTAAGTTTCGCTGCTTGTGGAACGTTCTGCTTTATTGTGTATAAGATCGTGGTGGACAGACAGACTAGCTAACTGCTAGCAAGCTAACGGTAGAAACTCAAACGCCATGTGATTTACGACCCCGTACTTCGTACTAAATCTCCGGGATGCGTTGTTATGCCACGTGAACGTTCGTAAACGGCTCCACAATCAGTTTCTTCTTCTTTTTTAAGTTCGTGCCTAAGCAGCAGAGGACGGCTGTCACACACAGTGTTTACAGTTTATGTCATGCAGCCGATCGCGGCGGTGATGCTGCTATTACAGTCTTCCCACTAGAATACGGGAATAATTTCTGACTCCGCCGTGGTTTCATCCTACATGTGACCATGGTGAAAGACTAAATAAATCCTAGTCTGAACCGGAATAAGTTATCTGGGAGGGTTTTCTGAAGATCAGTCACGCCTACTGTCCTATTTTCACCATTTTCAACTGTTCACATGCATTAATGTTTGATTTTTGCAACCAAACAAATACCAGGACTCAAACATTATATTTCCCCGACACTTTCACGTCATATCTTGACCTCATCTGCATTAAAAGTCGAGTTTTGTATGTAAAACACACGTCTTCTCATAGTTCAGTAATGCTTTTCCTCTGTTTTCTTGCCCCTTGGTTGCGTGCGCATCCTATCTGTGACGTTGCTCAGAAACCCATCTATATGCTGCGGAAGTACCGGCCAATCACAGGGGAAGCACCGCGGATAGTAGCAAAGGCAGCACGCATGCAGCATCTGGTGGCAACCCCGTTTACAGAAGTGGGGATGCTGCGCATGCGCATATATGTGTCACATACGTGTGATATAAATGTGTTTGTGACCATCTCAGAATATATTTTATATGATGTTATTCATGTTTATCAGCCACATTTTACAGGTTCAGTCTGTTAAAGCAGCTGGATTTGCTTTAGTTATTAAATAAATAAACCAGAAATGATCATTACACTGATACAGAGTTAAATATGAACCTGGACCCGTTTGGACTGAAAAATTAGACCCCATCATGAAAAAGGTTGAGACCTCCTGCATCAGGGGGAGCCCAGAGCTGAAGTTACTGAGGTCAGAGCACGTCATGTGCATGCATTCAAGACAGATTTCCAGAGTTCCCTAGACAACGCTGGACTTTTACTGACAAACTGTTATTCCAAAGAAAAGCTGTTTAAAGGTAGTAGATAAAGATGTTTCCCGTTTAACTGTCATATCACCTCTCAAAGCCTAAACAAAACTTTACAAGGCCACATAATGCTATTATTACTACGAGATGTGAGGGGAAAGGTGTTCTTTTCCTCTTTTCTTTTAGTCTTTGGAGTGAAGTGACTTTCTGTAAATAACTGACCACAGTCTCCTCCAGTCCCTTCAGGTCCTGCCTGGCCTGCTCCCGCCTGTCCTGCAGCACCCTGCAGCAGATCAAACAGCTGTTACGGAGAGCACAAACATCCAGTCATCACCAGAACTCATCTGACTCGCTACTATCTACGTGAGCTCTTGCAGCTGGCGGCTCTTCTCCTGGTCGGCGGCCTTGAGCTTCTCGTGCTCCACCCTCAGCCTTTCCTGCTCCAGCACCACCTCCTGGTTCAGGCTGCACAGAGACAGGATCGTCACACATCCTGACAGAGAAAGCGGGGTGTCCGCGGATGTGCCTGCTTACTCCTGCAGCTCCGTGATCAGCTTCTCCTTGCTGTCCAGCTCGTCTCTCAGGCTGCCGATCTGCTTCTGATGGGCCTCCCTGTGAGACTGGATCTGCTTCTCCACGGCTTCCTGGATGCAGCAAACACACAGCAGCGTGTCGTCAGCCAGAACCCTGAAAGCAGACTTCAGAACCGTCGGCTTCGTGCCACCGTACCTTCACCTCATTAGCAGACTGGATCTCATTGTCCTTCTCCATGGTGTTGACTTTTTCTGCAGGGAGACAAAGATGATTCATGTTAAAGAAATGATCAGACTTCTGTATTTTTTTTGTTATTAAGGATGCACGATAGTGGAATTTTGGCTGATATCCGATATGCAGATATTTTAAAACTCATGTGGCCGATAACCGATATTGATACCGATACCGATATTAAAGCTGAAAAAAATAAGCAGTCATTGCAAACACCAGTTTCGTTATCGTTTCCAACGCCTTGAAAAATAGGGGTGGGAAAAAATATCGATACACTGAAATATCGTGATATTTTCATATGCCGATATCAATTTGATATTTAAAAATGCGTTATCGATCTATTTTACTTTCAAAATCTTGTGAGATTTCATCGTTCTGTTAAAAAAGCTCACGATATTTCATGAATTCTCACAAGATTTTGTTCGAAAAATAGATTGATACTGCGTTTTAGAATGTCAATATGATATCAGCATAGGAAAATATCGCAAAAGTTTTGTGAATTTTTACAAGATTTCGTAACAGAATGATGAAATATTGTGAGATTTCTTTGGTAAGATAGATTGATACCGCGTTTTTAAATGTAAATATATCAGCATATGAAGATATTGCGATATTTCAGTGTATCGATATTTTATCCCACCCGTCGTCTTTAGAAGTTTTAAAGTCTGTAAAAAAAGAAGTTTTTGAAGAAACAGCGGGCTGATTGCTCAAATATTGGTCAAATATCCGTTAAATATCGGTGGGGTGGCCGATGTCCCATACTCAGTTTGAGGCTGATATAGGCCGATATCAATAGGGGGCCGATTATATTGTTATGTACCAGGTAAAATCAACTAAATATTGAACAGAACCAGCAAAAATCTTATTTCTGTTCGTGTAACTGGAGAACAAAGTGAGCGAGCAATGAAAAAGCTTTTAGACCCCAAATAAACGACCTGATTACAACAAAAAATAAGGAAATTCATGTCTGGTTGATTATTTCTTTCTTTACGTGACTCTTTAAACTGAATCCGGTGTGTAGGAGCCCGGACACATGGAGGACCTGCAGGATGGGGCCATGCTTCCCCACCCTGCCCTACTGTACTCTGGTTGTGTTGCTCATTCCTCAGAACCACGATCCTGTAAAACTGGCTAATCGGCTTTCCAGTAGACTGATGCAACACCAGCTGGTATTATTAAAGGTAGAGCTGGACATCCTGGAAAACAGTTCCAGCAAGCTACAGTTTAAAAAAACACATTTCAAAGTCCAAACACTTTTCTTTCTTTCTCAGGGTTCCCAAGCGTCCTGGAAAACCTGGAAAATGATTGAGCATTTTTCCAGTCATGGAAAACACATGGAAAATTAGAAAAGAAAAAGAGTAAAATGTCCTGGAAAAGCTTGAGTTGTCCTGGAAAATGATGTCTCCCTCTCGTTGTTTTGTTGCAGCTTCGTCTACGGCTAACACAGCTAAACAGAATGGACGTGAGAGGAGGGGAGGAACGAGAAAATGTTATTATCTTTAAAGGCCCTGTACCTGATTTTATTTTGATCCCTCTAAGAAAAATGCTTTCTACACGGTATAAATGTGTTAAAAGAGGTAATTTCATGAAAATAAATGACTCATTGATTGCGTGCATGAATCCAGGCCTTTTTAGTTTAGGTTTCTAACGCTGGCGTGACGCTCTCTTCATGCCAATGCGGTTCGTTCTACATACGTTTCGTGTTCTCGGTGGATTGTATGAAGGTAGAGAGCAGCTGGACGCCTCGGACTGAATGTGGACTCAAAGTCCACCTGGACAGGTATTTTTTTCAATAACCTTCTTCTCAGTAACATTTACGTCCTCGGGGGCTGGCGCTTCCTCTGCTGCTCTACGTATATAATAGTGATATTTACACAACGAAGCTTTACATCACTGCTTCTGGAGGTGGCCGGTTAGAAACTTTATCAGGCTGTCATGTTGTAACGTCGCCTATGACATCATAACTCGTCATAACTGTGCATCTGTGTACATAACTGTAGTTACGGTAAACTACCGGTTATGATAGAAAATGTCATTTAGCTGATCTGCAGCCATTTACGGCAACCAGAACAGTAATTTCACTGGAAGATGCAAGTTTGCTCTGGAGAGTTTCTTTGTGCACGAGTATGAAACGTGCATGTTTTTTTTAGAGCGTTTCTCACTGGGAGAAACAGTTAGGGGGCGGGGCTTACAGGTAGGGGCGGGGCTTTCAGTTCAAACTACACCGTTCACCTGCTCACGGTTTGCAAATGTGCAAAATCAGGTACAGCGCCTTAAAGGACACAATACAGTTTCAGTTAGTTATCGTTCTTGAAAAACTGTCATTTTTATGTTTATTTCAGTTAACGAAAATGTTTTTTCAATTTTAGTTTTAGTTTTTTCGTTAGTTTTAGTTAACTACAACAACCTTGCACGCTAGATGTAAACTCTAAACAGCTGATGGTGATGAAGATGACGACGACGATGATGGCGTTGCCGGCAAAACGCAGCCTCGTTAAGTCGCGGTTCCAACGTGTGTCAGAGCAGTCAGCTGTTTGTGTTTAGGACATCGTGGGTCGCGGGAATTTAAAACGTGTGAAATCCTGCGACCGCTGTGAGGACGTTTGGGGCAGAGCTGCTGCTGCTGGCTTCAAACTCCTACTGAGCATGTGCAGCATAGAGCACAGCGCAAGTTAACTGGCCTCAGATGATCTTTAAACCAGCGGAGCAACGATTAAATAAACCAAAGTGGTCCGAGGAGGACGGTCACATGAAGAAGATCTCCCCACCATTCCTGGTTTTACCGTCTTCTCTTCCTGGATCACAGCAGCGAACGTCTCCCTCACTAGTGAAGCAACACCAATAATTTACTGTTGGGTGTTTTTTCCTTCATAAAGAGGCTGCAGCTGCTGCAGGACGAGTGAAAGACGAGTGAAAGGCGGCCCTTCTTGTTAGGAAAAGTGGACGTGATGTCCAGAGAGACTTGAATGTGTGCTTCCTGCACAAACACACGTTTTCACCATGCTGATGTTGCTGAAGCCTCACATGCTGTAAAACCTGCCTGTTCCTGATCTGCAGCTGCTGGTTTACCTGAAATGATGTCATGTGGTTCAAAGAGTCACGTTTTTGAAGCAATGCATCGCTAACGAGCTAAATTAAATTTAACTAGATATAAGAACATTTGGAAAAGCTTTTCTTCATGTGATGACGTCTCTTTGACGTTTTAAAAACAGCTTATTGTGGAAAATTCAACTTGAAAGATGCTCTTAAAACAAGCAACTAGCTGATAAAGTGGCTGGTGACATGTAGACTAGCCACCACAGAGCCAGTCTGTTGATGTGTCCCATGAAAATGATCCTTCTAGATGTTGAAATAGCTTCGCTATCCACACATCGGATGATATGCAGGGTGCATGACTGAGTCCTGCACAATCCTCCACCATGAACATGAGTGTTTTTTTCCAACCCCCCCGGATGACGGGTTGGTTTGTTTCATGTTTTCTGGGACTGTGATGCTTTCCTGCTGTTTCCAGCTGCTCAGATTCGAGGCTTCATAGAGAAAAGTGTGGCAGGCTGCTGTGCGTAAAGCGGGCCGTGCTCACCTTGAGCTTTGATCCGGACTATCTCCTCATTCAAAGAGTCCACGTTTTCCTCAGCTGTCGCTTCTTCTGCTCCACGTTCTGCAGGCAGTCTGTCAGGGACTTGATTTTAGCTTCATGCTGGACACCGGCAGGAAAGATGACACGCACAAACTCCATGACCACTTGTTCCATCCTCAAAAGTCCTAAACAGGTACTGGGACATGCTGGCACTGTTGCCATGGCGACAGCTGTCTCGGGCAGGGTTACCTGGGAGATGCGGAGCTGGCAGGCGGTCAGCTCCCGCTCGGTCTCCTCCAGCTTCTGCGAGCTCTCGGCCTGCGTGCTCTCCAGCTGCTTGCTGCGCTTCACCATGGTCTTCACCTCCGACTTCATCTTGCTGATGTAGAGTCGCGCCACGGTGAACTCCTCATCGATCAGGCCACTGCTCTCCTGCTGTGGATGCATGGAAGACAACACCCCTTCAGTCTTACAGCAACATATGAGATGTTTGCTTTTGACAATCAGTTGGTGTCTTTTTCATGATTTAACATTTGTTCTGTTTGATATTCTTGGGAACCGGGAGCTCTGGAGTTGGACACGAATCCTGCAAAACTGAGACCAGCTTCCACTGCTGTCTTTCCCTTTTCTATAAGTTTAACCCTGCTGGTGCTGGTGCTTGTAAATGTTCATGTCAGGTCTAGGTCAGCTTTGATGTAAGCAGAGCTGCTCATCTCTGGCTTTTCTAATAGAACCGATGTTCTGACTCTAATATTCTTAGAAGCTGCAGCCTCTGCTCCTTCCAGTGGTGAGCTGTCAGGGCCTGCTACGCCTTCAGAGAAGGCCTTAAAACATTCAGAGAAAAAATCTCTCATTTAAAATAGTTTTACTTTATAAAGTATGTATACATACATATACATGTATATATTTATATATATATATATATATATATATATATATATATATATATATATATATATGTTTTAAAGCATCTGTTTCCGATGCTTTGAAAAATAGGGGTGGGAAAAAATATCGATACAATGAAATATCGCAATATTTTAATATGCCAATATCAAATCAATATTTAAAAACCCGGGATCTATCTATTTTACTTACAAAATCTCGCAAGATTTCATCGCTCTGTTACAAAATCTCACGATATTTTGTGAATTTCCCATGAATTTCATAACAGAACGATGAAATATCTCAAGATTTCATTAGTAAAATAGATCGATACCGCGTTTTGAATGTTAATATATCAGCATATGAAAATATTGCAAAATTTTCGTGAATTCTCAAGAGATTTCGTAACGGAACAATGAAATATTGTGAGATTTTGTTCGTAAAATAGATCAATAACGCGTTTTTAATTGTCAATATGATATCAGCATATAAAAATATCACAATATTTTAGTGTATAGATATTTTTTCCCACCCTTAGTCTTTAGAAGTTTTTTAAGTCTGTAAAAAAAGGAAGTTTTTGAAGAATTTTTTTTTTTTTCAGACTTTAGAAACAACGGACTGATCGGTTAAATATCGGTTAAATATCGGTGGGGTGGCCGACATCCGATTCTCAGTTTTAAGGCCCATACCAATAAGGGGACCAATTATATCGTGCATCCCTATTAATACACATTATATTATGACTTAAGGTGTTGCGTCTACCCACAAACTTTGTTCATGGTATGAATGGGTAGGGCCCCCAAACATTACTCTGCTTAGGGCCCCCTAAGGCAGGGGTCTGCAACCTGCGGCTCCAGAGCCACAAGTGGCTCTTTGGACCTTCCACAATGGCTCAGTAATATTGACTACACTGTAAAAAAAAGAAAAGAAATTCTCCATAACTTATGGTTAAAAACTGGCAGCTTATCACACTATAAGTTACAGTGGCAACGTATAAATTATTATTTTATGCCGTTTTGGTAACTGTAACTTCAGCAGTACACAACTGTAATTCATTCATGGTAGTTTGCTGCAAAAATAATGAAATATGGAAAACGTGCAGCTGTAGTTGACACCTTTACTGTAATTTTTACGGTGAAAAAATGGCAACCGCAGCTGCCGGTTTTTCACCGTAAAAATTAAAGTGTAAAAATGATAAAGTACCGAGCAATATTTTAAAAAATATACACAATAACAAATGTAGGTTTTAGCTGTTTATCATCGGAATAATTGCAGTAAATTTTTACAAGTAAAAGTACCAGTAATTTTTATTTCTACAGCTGTTTCTCGTCTCATTAGCTTGGAAATTATGGGTTACTTCTGCAACTCAGACTGAAAAGAGCAAAATCCCATAAAGGAAAATAGAACTATCCATAAAAGACATTTCAGATCATATTTCATTTCATATTTATCAAAAATTCTAAGTAGTCTTTTAAATATTTGCAGCTCTGGATGGCTTTTGTTTAGCTGGGATGAGGCAAACACGGCTCTTTGGACTGTAAAGGTTTCAGACCCCTGCCCTAAGGTAGAACCGGCTCTGGTCACCCCTCTCCTCAATCTGAACAAAAAACACAAGGTCACCTTGATGTCGTTGCTTCCCACAGCGAGGCCGATCTCAGCCAGGTCTTTAAGTAAAGACGACATCATCTCCGTCACCCTCTTCTTCTGGTGGTTGGTCATCTCCTTCAGTTTCTGCAGCTCAGAGTCTATGGAGGCCAGAGAGCTCTGGAGGAGGATAACGGCGCTCGTTACAAGGTTCCCCGCGTCATCAGCGCCAACGCGCTCAGAACGTATCAAGCTCGGAGTCGCTTACAGACTTCTGGTTCAGCTCCTCGCTCAGAGCCTCGAACTCTTTGGCTTTATCCTCCACTTCCTGACTCTTCTGGTCGTAGTTGACGGCCAGCTCCTCCAGCGCCTGCAGCACCTCCTTCACCTCCTCTTTGGAGGCTTCGTTCTCGGCCAACAGCCGGTTCAGCTCGGTCTGGAGGGTGTCGTGGTCACGGCGAGAGGAGCTCAATAACTAAAGAAGGAGAAGTGAAATGTAGGCAATGTGGAGGAGATGAGAATGGATAGAGGAAAGCTGATTTGTGAGGGAAGCAAGCAGCAGAGGGGGAGAACGGTCACCTCCTCCTGGTCCAGCATCTGCTGCTTCAGCGTTTCCACCAGCTGAGATTGTTGGTTGATCTCCTCGTCCTGGAGGAAGGAAGGATGGCAGGGAGAGAGAGAGAGATCTAAATATCACTCATTCATTTTCACAAGCTGACAGAGGTGGAAAAAGTACTGAAACAAAGGGGGCCGATTCCGTGGGTGCCCCGGCCCCCGAAGCACGAAGTCAACATTTCTTAGCTGAAACTGGATTACCTTCCAGAAGCCAGCAGCAGTGCAACTCTGCTGTCAGACATCACATCTGCACGTGAACGCAGCACGGATGAAACCAGCGCAGCCAGAACCTGGCGCGCACTTGGGATGTAACAATAATAGATAAAAAGATAAATGGGGATATAATTCCCTGACATCAGTGTCACCGTTTCAGATTGTAATGATGGTAAAACGGTGATTCTGGTTGTGTGAAAAACTGCCAGTGATGCTGCTCATCAGCAGGAAAAGCAGCATCAGTCCCTCACACACAGTTTCCATGTTTGTCCTCTGAAACATGGAGGAAGAACCGCATGGAAGCTGCAGATGTTTCCTTCTGAAAGGACAAAGTGAAGTCTGGATGTTTTTCAGGATGCTGGGAGGAAACTTTCTATTTTTTTTTTATTTCTGGTTTTATTTTAATGTTTCTGCCACATTTAATCTGGTCGTGTTGCTGTGAGATGAACATGTGATTCTACTACGGTGATGAAACAGTTAAAGTTTCCTTTCTAGACCAGTTCTTCTGAAATCTGTCAGACTAGATCAGGTCTGGATCAGGTCTGGATCAGGTCTGAATCAGGTCTGAATCAGGTCTGGATCAGGTCTGGATCAGGTCTGGATCAGGTCTGGATCAGGTCTGGAGCTCTGAATGTGGAGGAAAGTGTTCTTGCTTCTTATCTACAATATTGCATAAAGCGATGAACCTCTTCTGGTCATAGATGCATCTTCAATGCACATTTCTATGTTTGAACGTCCATTCTGCTTGTTACTATGTTTTTTAATTGAAACTTGGTGAAAAGAGTTAAGCGTATGTATAAAAACGTTTTGAACAGTGTTGTTTAATGAGAAAATAGTCCGAACTTTTAATGGTCCTGGAAATCACCAGCGGCTTCATCAAGCTGCCGCTAAAAGCAGCCGCATGCTACATTTCAAAGAACTAACAAGACTGGTGAGTGAAAAAAAAATAGCTATTAGGTAATTAAGTTACTGCTGATTAAGTTGTTAGTTGAGATTATGTTGCACTGGCTACGAATGAATTTTGCTTTCTGTTTCATTTGCAAGCGCATTTATCGCTTGGTGTCACATGTGTGAAGGATTCTGGTGACTAATTTATTACCAATTTTAATTTTTCAAATTATTTTTTAAACGGATGCTGTATTTGTTAATTTTTGTGGTGAGTTCATTAATTCATTATACAAACTAATAAACCACAAATCCCACTAATACTGGGATATCAATTTAGCTGGATACATCTTGTTGTCTTGTACTGTATGGCCTTCATTCACAGCACCCACTGGTAGAAATGGGGGTCGGCCTCTATGTACGGAAAAATTGTAATTGAGTAAAAGTATCTTTACTTTTCTTAAATTCTTCTCAAGTAAAATAAAAGTACCAATCTAAAAATGTATTCGAGTAAAAGTAAAAAGTACTTATTCTAAAATTTACTGAGTAAAAGTTACTTAGTTACTTTCAGTTACTTGCTGTAAAAAAGGACGAGTTATTAATCCAGTCCAACACTGTTTTTGATCAACTTTTATTACAATAAAGAGAGAAAATAAAACCAAATCAAAGCTTCTAAAGAGGGCAAAAATGTCGCAAAGATTTGTCGTAAATATGAAATCTTAATAAATAAATCAAAATGAATAAACAGTCTGAACAAATGAGCCACTGACTGCTTATTTAAAAAAATGAGGTAAGGATGGACGCTCCACAGAATATTCTGTAAACAAGTTTGTAGCATCTGCATGATGAATTATTGTCTTGTTTGTGTTTGAACACAAAGAACTGGCTGAGATTCGGTCGAGGATTTGCTTCTTCGTCGCAAACATGAACAGAAACGCTGCTTCAGGAGGATTTTTCTCCCCCTGCATTTCATCTGCTACTCAGTAATGGGGGACGTTTCCAAAGTAATGAAGTAAATTACTTGGGTCAGAAAGGTAATTGAGTAAATTACCTATTTCAAAAACTACTCAAAAATGACAAATCAATCACAAAAACTACTTAATTACAGTAATTTGAGTAAATGTGATTTACTTTCCACCTCTGCAAGCTGAGCGTGAACAGCAGCAGGTGGCGCCATCTGCTGGTCTGAAGAGGAACTGAATGTAAGTGTGGCTCTGAGTCAGCATGAACAGGGTGTGGAAGGACACAGTTGTGCAGGTTTTACATGTTTGCCTGCTGTGAAACACCCGACTCACTGTGCTGAACTGGATGAGCTGTTGGAGCCACTTCCTGTCTTAACCCTCAGTCTCAAACATGCGCTCTCCCGTGAAGTGCAAGTGCTTCCCGATTCTCCGAACGTTAAGCTGAGGCAGGTTTGAGGCCGAATATCCTCAATCCTGAGATTCTCCGACACTACTTTTTGAGTAAGGATTACCCAGAATGCAGCAGCAAAGAAGACCAGCTACAACTGGAAGTATTTTGTTTCTTAATGGAGATATAAATATCAGGAAAACCATCTGTATAATGTGCTTGTGCTGATAATGGTATGGGATGACCAATTTATTTAATTAAATTTATTAAAATAGTGAGTGGAGATAACAAAGCAGAGCTGAGACGTCTGTATGGAGCACCAGCTAATGCTAATGCTAATGCTAACAGAAGCCCTGAAGCATCTGCAGCTTCATCTAGAAACAAACATCTAACACTCGTTGGAAAGAAAGAATTTTTAAGAAAAAAAAAAGAGAGAAAATCAGCTGTTGATGCAGAAAATGTCTGTTATGTTTGGAAGTTCTTTAAATACGAAGTTTATTAAATACAGATTAGTGAGTGGAGACAAAGCAGAGCTGAGACGTCTGAATGGAGGACCAGCTAATGCTATTGCTAACGAAGGTCATGAAGCATCTGCAGCTTCATGTAGAAAGCTGAAAGAAAGGATTTTTAAGGGGAAAAAAAGAAAATCAGCTGTTGATGCAGAAAATGTCTGTTATGTTTGGAAGTTCTTTAAAATTTCTAAGAAAATTTTAAATGAATAAATTATTCAATGAAGTTTTGTGCTTTAATGGCCTGTCTAACATAAAATCCAGGTTTTTACAGATTATTTAAATTGAGCCTTTTTATTTCCAATGTGATCTATTACTGCACCATTTTATCTCTTTTTTAAATCAGTTTCCATCAGTTTTTTCTGTTGTTCCTCTTTTTGCAGTAAAATGTTGTAGATTTTGTGTTTATAGCCTAATTCTGATTTGTTCTTGTAGGAGTCTGATTTTATTCCATGAATTATACGTGTGATATAAATGTGTTTGTGACCATCTCAGAATATATTTTATATGATGTTATTCATGTTTATCAGCCACATTTTACAGGTTCAGTCTGTTAAAGGCAGCTGGATTTGCTTTAGTTATTAAAGAAATGAACCAGAAATGATCATTACACTGATACAGTGTTAAATATGAACCTGGACCAGTTTGGACTGGAAACTGGACCCATCATGAGAAGGTTTAGAACCGCTGGTCTAGGCTACCAGGCTGACCCCCCCTCTGAAAGTGACTGACCCTGATGGAGCCGTTGTGTCTCCGTGCTTTGCTGCATGGCGAGCTTGCAGGGCTTTACCTTGTCATCCAGCTCTTTGTAGAGTTTAGCCATCTCTGCCTCACACTTCTCCTTCTCTGCATCTGTGAGTTTGACTCCAGGCAGGGTGCTGAGGGGGGCTTTGGGTGCCGTCTTGTCATTGTTCAGTGCAGTGTCCAAAGCCTGCACCTCTGCTTTGGCCTTTTCCTTGTCAAATTGCTCCTCCACCGGCACGTTCTCTCCTGCAGGGGGCAGCAACGGGGACATTTCACATCGGCTCATGGCTTTCAGGTCTCTGCAGAACTGGGGTGGGCAACAGCAGTCCTCCAGGGCCGCAGTCCTGCAGGTTTTGGAGATTTCCTGCTGCAGCACACTTCCGTGTGCTGTGGGTTACACTACCGTGTTAATGGGTTAGCGAGCTGGGGAAAAGCTGGAGGACTGCGGCCCTCCAGGACCAGAGTGGCCCCTGATACACGAGACCATACAGACAGGTTCTCACCGCTCCTCCAGCGGTTCAGCTCGTTCTCCAGCCAGGTGACGGTGTTCTTTAGGGTCTTGTTTTTTTCCTTCTCTTTCTCCCATTTGCTCTTCCACTGCTCTGCCGTCAGCTCCACATTCAGACTCACCGTGTTCTTAATGGTCTTCGCTCTGGCGGCACAGAGGAGAGAGAAATGATCCAGCAACAAAAGCTTCAGTCTGATGCAAAAATATCTATGGCTGTCATCATGTGCTGAGGCTAAGAAGATGCTAGCAGTTACCCCCCGAACACACCGTCTATGCATCAGTGGATGAATTCATTGTTGGATATCTGATCTATGGAGCTCTGCTAGAATGAACGGGGCAGGCGAGGTAGTGATTAAGGCCAGGAAGGAGGCACTAAACGCAGCCAGATCTATGTTAGAAAAATGTAGTTTTCTTTTTTATTTATTAAGACTTTTTTTTATCACAATCTTCTTCATTTTACTTAGCTGTTAATTTATCTGTTCCTTCTGTTATTTAATTATATTGAAGTCAAGATTTGAAATATCCAGTGTATATTTACATACAAATGGATCTGTGGGGGGGTGGGGGTGGGTTGGGGCTACAGAGGCAAAGGATATGTAGGTGTTTGCAGAATAGATATTACTTTTTTTATTTTTAACTAAAAAATTCCCCTACCTATTTTTATTTTCTATTTTATTTTTCCTTCATTTTAGTTGATGCCCTATAATAAGATCAACTGGGGTAAAATTAGTAGAACTGGGTTCAGTTTACATTTTTACAGGTATCAGCTGACCTCATTATCTGAGCTCATACTGTTGCTGAACCTGGACCTGAGCAACTGCAGCAACCCCAGATCATCACACCGCCCCCACAGGCTCATACAGTAGCACTAGCATGATGTTGCATCACTTCATCTGCCTTTCCGGCCACATTTCTTCCTGGACGACGATGGTCCACCATCCTTCCAGTTTTTCAGAATGCGTTGGACTGTTCTGAACCCAGTTTTAGTAGTTTCTGCATCTCCGTAGATGTTTTCACCACTTGATGCCAATGATCTGACCCTTCTCAGACAGACTAACATCTTTTCCACGACCACGGATGTGTCTTTCCACATGGTCGTTTAGGAAATGAGAAGCAACTCATTGCACCAGTTGGGGTTAAATAACTTGTTGCCAGCTGAAAGATAATCGCCCATGCAGTAATTATCCAATAGGAGGATTGTACCTATTTGCTTAGTTACATCCAGGTGGCGACTTTTTTTTTTGGCCAGGCAGTGTATGTATGTATATATGTTTTTCATTTATTTTAATTTTGCTAATTTTTGATAAATGTTTGAGTATATATGAGAGAAGATGTGAATAGATGTACATCTCTGCTAGACATAATTTGTAAATGCACTAAATGTACACCTGCATCTTTTGTGAAATAAAAAAAAAAGAAAGAAAAATGATCCAGGAGTAAGTTTTAATATCAAATAAAGGAAGTTTAAGGTTTAAAGTTGTACTTCCGTGGTGATGTCATTAATATTTCTGTGTTCTCCATTATTATTGAATGCATTCTGCATCGTTTCTGTTTAAAAAAAAACCTTCTGGTATCTTAGTATCCAGCTGTATTTGTATACTAGAAGAGAGGCTTGTGGTCCAACGGCAGCTTTTCCGGGTCCTTCTCATGAATTTCCGTCTGATTGGCTGCCTGCCATCAGTGTATGAAGGAAGCTCCGCCCTCCGCTCTTATTTCGTTACAGACAGGAAATAGAGCCGACAAACAAGTTTGTTCCGCCATGCTAACAAACAGTTAGCTAATTAGCTTCTCAACTCCGAAGCTACAGTCGTGCCGTCTTTACTTCTAGTGTGTAGTGGAGGGTTACCTGCCTTCCAATGGACAGATAGAAACCCCACGTGGGATACGCTATTTGCAATGTGACGTAGAAGTGCAAGGCTGTTCCCGATTCGCTCTTTTCTTCGTATTGTTTCTGTGATGAGGAAGCACAGCCGACTGAGGGGAACGCAACGCTAGCAAGTCAGCATGTGTAAGTAAACAAGGGGAAACCCTCCGTATTTCAGAAGGAGCAAGTTAAACGGGTTTTCAGTGAAAGGAGGCCTTTAAATGATAAATAATCTGACAAGCTGCAGTTTTGTAGTTCCTAGCTTTAATCTGAAGACTGTTACTGAAAGACTGAACCACTGGATGATCTGCTCATTTCAAAGTTTTACTGAATATTCTCCTGATAAGCTTTCAGAGTTGAGTTAAAGACAGAAAAAATGGTCATCTTTCTGATTCTGGTTAAGTTTAAAGAGAGTATCATGAAAATTTCTGCAGCTCAAGTGTGATAGTGAAAGTCACCAAAATCCTGTATCTACCCGACCTACATGTTCAACCCCCACTCTGAAAGAGTCAGAACACTGTTAAAAAAACAAAACAGAAGAGAATTCAATCATTTACAAAACTCATCAACTCACAGTTTATTCAAATAAAATATAAACAACATATCGGATGTTGAAGCTGAGACATTTTACAATTTCATGGAAAATGTTAGCTCATTTTAAATCTGATGTAAAAGGAGCATTTCAGAGCGGCAGAGCTGGGTATCAATTCAATTCAAGAATTGATTAGATTCTGATTCTCATGGTTTGGAATCAGTTCTATCCAATCATTTAGTCCGATCTAGATTTGGTTTGCTGGTCCTGAACTGAGCTGTTATTTTACCCACATTCCATGACTGCAGTTACGCAACATGTTGATGCTTGTATTATATTCACATTTAACAGCAAATAAATGAAGGAATGATAGTTAATGGAGGCTGTGAGGACCGAACACTCCCTCACCCAGGATGCTCTACCCTATGCAGATGCTACCTCTTAAAGTTAACAGAACATCGTTCTCTGAAATTGAAAAATGCTTGTCCAAATTTATTTGGCATGGGAAGAAATCCAGACTTAAGATGAAGATTTTACAACTTCCAGTTGATAGAGGGGGTCAGGCTGCCCCTGACTTATATTACTACTGGGCATGTCATGCTGGGTAAATATCAGGGTGGTTACATTCGTTTTTGCACCAGTCTGAACCGCATGTAGACTGCTGGTGCTGTGCGCCTCCCTCATTGCTCTCTCTTGTCCCTGGCATTGGTCTGAGTATTTTTAACAACTGGTATCACAAAAACTTAAAACTGGTTTGTGATTTGTTTGAAGAGGAGTGGCCTTCTGTCTTTTAGACAAATACAAATTAAGTATGATATTCCACAGAAGGACTTCTTGTTTTCTCTAAGCAAGACATTTTGTACAACCATCACTCATTTTTCCAGATGACCAGCTGATCTTAAACCCTGTTGAAAGTTTTCCTCTTAAATTTAACGATAGTCCCGACCATAAATAAGCAATTAATGATGCTAAATCCTCTTACAACTGAAAGGTCGAGGCCTTTGGGAAAGGGATTTAGGGGTTGAGCTTAGCAGTGAAATATGGTCAAAGGCGTTCTCAAGGACAAAAAAAAAAAACACTGATCTGCAACAGACGTGGGGAGAACCAACACAGAATCCTTCACAAACGACAACATGCTCCAGAGTTTATGCATAAACTTCACCCTCAATATTCACCTCTGTATAAAATGCAATGCAAGTGTGGGTGACTGTTATTGTGTTTGGGGGTCTGCAGTGATCAGCAGGTTCTGGAAGAATGTTGCCTCAGAGCTCCGCTGCATTTTTCAGGAAAGAGTTCCTCGGTTGTTTCTGTGTGGTGCATCTGTGCATGGGCTGCCCCTGATGCCTGAGCAGATGATGTTATTACACAAACTTCTACATCTACGTCCACTCAGGCAAACCACTGTGGTCCTTAACCCCCACCATCTGCTTTAAGTAGCAGCCCACTGCTCTCTGGTACTGCTGTACAGAGATGGTGAAATGCAGAGCCCTAATTTCCCCTCAGGGATCAAAACAGTATATGAAAAAAAAAAAAAAATCTGGTAAGATGTTGCATCCTGTTACAATGGATCCAGGGACAGCCCCCTTCCAAGAGAACCCAACTGCAGTCACAATGACCGCCATATATCCAATCCATACAGGAAGTCTCAGGCGGAAGTTAGTTAAATACCGCCAAGAGTACCTATCTGCAGCTTGCAAACAGATGCGTATGGTGTAGTCAGGTGGTTAGGGTTAGGAGAAGGGTCGGGGTTAGGGTTAGATTTTAGTAACTTACATAAAAAACAAACTTCCGATTGGGACTTACGGCGTGGATCGGATATATGGCGACGTACTGTGACTAAAGTTGGGTCCCTCTCCCCCCGTCCGTTACACAGTGGTACAGAGAGGAAAGATTCTTCCAATGGAGCGCCTCACTGCCCTAATCGGGGATTATCAGGCTTCGTGTTCCAGTTTCCGGAACTTGTTGAGTTTGTGCGTTTCCTCTTCCGGGCCAGTTCAACAACAGCTGAATCCAACGTCCCTGCTCTGTTCCACTTTGTAAATCCAATAAACAACGCCAACCCTACTGAAGTTTTCATGGTTTCCCAACATGATGCTAAGGAAGAAGTGGATCAAAGCGATTCGCCGGGATGAAGGGCCGAACTTTATAATAAAACAACGTAGCACGTTTGTTTGTAGCCGGCACTTCATTGATGCAGACTACACAGCTAGCGTTAGCAGGCTAGCGTTTGCTGACGTGCCTAACTTTGGGCGTCTGAAAACACACAAGCATCTGAAAATGGGGTCTGTACCTCCCGTTTCCAGTGGATCAACTGGGGACGGCCAAGAAAGGAGACTCCTTATACTCCCCTCGAGGATCTTACCAGTATAACAAAAAAAAAAAAAAAAAATCAGATCTTAGGCCGTTATCATCAATAAAGCTATAGAAACATACAAACAAACTGGCTTAGACCTTGACGTTCACCCAGTAGCGGTAATGGTCGATATCGATGCTGATATCAAAACTGGAAAAAATAAGCAGTCATTGCAAATAGCAGTTCTGTTATCCGTTTCCGACACTTTGAAAAATAGTGGTGGGAAAAAATATCGATACACTGAAATATTGTGATATTTTCATATACCCATATCAAGTCGATATTTAAAAACTTGATATCGATCTATTTTACTTACAAAATCTCACAAGATTTCATTGTTCTGTTACAAAATCTCACAATATTTCATGGGTTTTCACGAGATTTCGTAACAGAACAATGAAATATCGCGACATTTCATTAGTAAAACATATTGATATTGCATTTTTGAATGCCAATATGATATCAGCATCTGAAAATGGGGTCTGTACCCTCCCGTTTCCAGTGGATCAACTGGGGACGGCCAAGAAAGGAGACTCCTTATAAAAGTCTCAGAACTGTATAATAAACCAAGGTAGCACGTTTGTTTGTAGCCGGTGAGACACTACAGCTGGCGCTAGCAGGCTAGTGCTAGCTGATGTGCTCAACTGTGCGTTTGAAAACACACAAGCATCTGGAAAGGAGTGGGTAGCCTAGTGGTAGCGTCGTGGGCTTTGGTGCGGAGGACCCGGATTTGAGTCCCCGACACGACTCCTAGACAGTGTTGTATAGTAACTAAGTAAAAATACTTTGTTACTTTACTTAAGTAGTAATTTTTTTATATTTGTACTTTACTACTTCTATTTCTGATGACTTTTACTTTTACTTCACTACATTTTGAGAGAAAAATCAATACTTTTACTCCATTACATTTACCTGAGCATCTTAGTGACTAGTTACAAAATACATAACGTAAATAAGTACCTTAATAGCCAATGGACAATCTTTGTTTTGTTGTAGTGGGACCAGCAGCAGCTTTGTGCAGCCGTCTCTGAAGCTAAACACTCCTTTACCTGCCTCAGCAGCAGGTGAAAGACTGTTTAGCATCACTGGTTTGGTGTTCAGTCCAAGAGCGAGACTGAGTTCTTACCATTTTGAGAAACAACTTCTTTTGAGGTTGAACAAAAAGTTTTTCAGGGTTCAGTAACGACTGGATGGACAGTTTATGTGCTGTCGCACTGCAGTCGTGTTAAAGTTCAACCAATCAAGTTCTTTGTTTGTTTGCATCAGCTCCAAGCACCAAGAGTTTTTAGGAATGATTTAATATTGAATGGACGTGGGTATGAATGTTAGTAGGCATGCATGCAGGTCTGTAAGGATGTTTGTGTGTATAGTATTTTTCTATATGGTTGGGTTTATGCAAGGAGGTACTGAAACTTCTTTAAACTTCGCAAATTACTATCGCAAATTCGCAAACTTAAAAAATAAATTTAACAGAAATAAAGAAAATGTTAAACTCAAATTTCTGATTGCGTTTTATTAACAGTACTTTTTACTTTTGATACTTAAGTACAGTAAATACTAGCTACTTTTTTACTTTTACTCAAGTAATATTCTAGCAGGCAACTTTGACTTTTATTTGAGTCATTTTCCAGTAAGGTACTTTTACTTTTACTCAAGTATGGCTTTTGGGTACTTTATACAACACTGCTCCTAGGTGAACCACTGTGGACCCCTGAGCAAGGTTTTTAACCCCCACCAACTGCTGTGCTTTAAGTAGCAGCCTCCTGCTCTGTGGATGGATGAGCAGAGCCTAATTTCCCCTCGAGGATCTTACCAGTATAACAAAAAAAAAAAAAAAAGAAAATCAGATCTTAGGCCGTTATCATCAATAAAGCTATAGAAACATACAAACAAACTGGCTTAGGCCTTGACGTTCACCCAGTAGCGGTAATGTGCAGCTGCTGCAATGTGAAGAGACAACGTCCTTGTCTGATACACAAAATCTATGAAAATGCTCTTTTATAAGCGTCTCCTTTCTTGGCCGTCCCCAGTTGTTCCACTGGAAACGGGAGGGTGCAGACCCCATTTTCAGATGCTTGTGTGTTTTCAGACACACTAAGTTAGGCACGTCAGCTAACGCTGGCCTGCTAATGCTAGCTGTGTAGTCTGCATCATTGAAGTGCCGGCTACAAATAAACATGCTACTTTGTTTATTATAAAGTTTGGCCCTTCACCCCGGCGAATCGCTTTGATCCTCTTCTTCCTTAGCATCACTTCATTCGGGAATCCATGAAAACTTCAGTTGGGTTGGCGTTGTTTATTGAATTTTACAAAAATTCTGGAATGCGCTGCTAGGTAGCTGCAATTTGTGAAAGCTCTCCCTTAACTTTAGTGTTTTTTTCAAATATAGTTGTCTTTTTTATCGACATTACTTGTCAGATTAGGTTTTTCTTGGAGGATTTTTTATGCTGGTTTGAAGGGTGTGCAATTCAGGAAATTTTTCCTCATATATTTGGCTTTTTTCACTACTTGTTATGATGTGTATCCATAGCAACGGAAAAATTGTTTACCACCGGGATCAACTGTTAAAACTCTCCCAAATCAAGATTTTCAGCGAAATAACACGTCAAATCCCAGTGGAGTTAAGGAGAAAGACAAGAGGATGCAGGGCAGGGGTAAGGCAGAGAGAAAAACGGTGGAGATTTAAACCGTTTCTTCCAACTGTTGTGATGGGTAACGTGAGATTGCTAGCTAACAAGATGGACGAACTCGAAGTGCTAACAAGGTCTCAGAAAGAGTACAGAGAATGCGGTATCATATGTTTCACCGAGACTTGGCTGCATGAACACATCCCGGACTGTAATGCGTCTGTACACGGCTTCAAGACGGTCCGTGCAGACCGAAATAAACAGCTCAGCGGGAAGCTAAAGGGAGGCGGAATTGCAGTGCTGGTCAATCAGCGTTGGTGCCACCCAGGACACGTCACTGTCAAGGAGTAGATCTGCACAAGAGACATTGAACTGCTAGCTGTGAGTTTCCGTCCATATTATTTACCCAGAGAGTTTGCCTGTGTTATTCTGGTAGCGGTTTATATAATACCAGGTACCGCACCAGAGACAGCCTGTGATGTCATCAGCTCCGTCGTGGCTAAACTACAAACACAGCATCCAAACTCATTCATAGCGATCTCTGGAGACTTCAACAACGTCTCCCTCTCTGCTACGTTGCCAACTTTCCAGCAGTTTGTCAGCTGCTCCACCAGAGAAAATAAGATGTTGGACTTATTTTATGCAAACACTATGAATGCATGCAGCTCCTCTGCCCTGCCTCCTTTAGGAAGATCAGATCATAATCTGGTTCTTCTCACCTCCACCTACAAGCCCATCGTTCAGCAGCAACCAGTCATTAGGAGGACAATTAAAACCTGGTCTACTGAGGCTGAAGATGCTCTGAGAGGGTGCTTTGAGGCCACAGACTGGAATGTCCTCTGTGAACCTCATGGAGATGACATCAACACCATGACTGAGTGTGTGACAGATTACATAAACTTCTGTGTGGACAGCATCGTTCCAACAAGAACAGTGAGGTGCTTCCCCAATAACAAACCCTGGATCACCAGTGACCTGAAAAAGCTGCTGAACATCAAAAAGAAAGCTTTCAGGGATGGAGACAGGGAGTTACTGAAGACCACACAAAAACAACTGAAAACACAGACTAAGAAGTGAAGGAGGACGACAGGAAGAAGTTGGAGAGCAGCTCCAGCAGAACAACGTGAGGGATGTGTGGTCGGGAATGAAGAAGATCACTGGCTTCAAGTTAAAGGGGACCAGACTGATGGAGGTCTGGACAGAGCTAACGAACTGAACATGTTCTTCAATAGGTTCAGTCCCCCCCCTGCCGACAACCCAACATTCCACACACCCTCCATGAGCCCACAGCTGTCCTGTCCCACCTCCACTCTGTCATCCTGCACCTCAGTCATGGACCTGAACACAGCCTCATCTCCCTACACATCAGGACATCCTGAGACCTCCTCTGTCTCCACCTCCAGCCTGACTGTCTCCTGTGACCAGGTCAAGAAACAACTAGAGAAACTGAACCTGAACAAGGCTGCAGGTCCAGATGGTGTCAGTCCCAGAGTTCTCAAGACCTGCTGAGAACAACTATGTCCGGTTCTCCAGCACCTTTTTAACACCAGCCTGAGACAGAACAGAGTTCCGGTGCTGTGGAAAACATCCTGTCTTGTTCCAGTCCCTAAAAAACCACAACCAGCTGAACCAAATGACTACAGACCAGTTGCTCTGACATCTCACATCATGAAAGTCCTGGAGAGACTCTTACTGGCTCACCTCAACAAGCAAGTGAACACCTTTCAGGACCCATTACAGTTCGCATATCGTAATGGGCTTGGGGTTGAAGACGCCATCATCTTCCTGCTTCAGAGAGCCCACTCTCATCTGGACCAGTCAGGCAGCACTTTGAGGGTCATGTTCTTTGATTTTTCAAGTGCCTTTAATACTATTCAGCTGCTTTGCTATGTGAGAAGCTCCATAACTTCCAGGTGGATCCTCCACAACAACCTGGATTTACGACTACCTCACAAACAGACCACAGTTTGTGAGACTGAAAGGTTGTGTGTCTGAGATGGTGATCAGCAGCACTGGAGCACCACAAGGAACTGTACTCTCACCATTCCTCTTTACACTGTACACCTCAGACTTCCAGTACAACTCTGATCCTGTCATCTGCAGAAATATTCTGATGACTCTGCTGTTGTGGGGTGTATTAGTGATGGACAAGAAGCCGAGTACAGGGAACTTGTCAATCAGTTTGTGAAATGGTGCAGTAACAATCAGCTCATCTTAAATACCAGCAAGACTAAAGAGATGATTGTTGACTTCAGGAGGAGCAAGAATAAGCAGCATAGTCCTGTCTACATCCTGGAAGAGGAGGTGGAGGTGGTAGAGAACTACAAATACCTGGAGTTCAGCTGGACAACAGACTCGACTGGAAATGCAACAGTGACTACATCTACAAGAAAGGTCAGAGCAGATGCTACTTCTTAAGGAAGCTGAGATCATTCAACGTCTGCACCAAGATGTTGCAGATCTTCTACAAGTCTGTTGTGGAAAGTGCAATCAGCTTTGCAGCATCTGCTGGGGAAGCAGCATCAGAACCAGAGACTTGAAGAAACTAAACAAGCTGATCAAGAAAGCTGGTTCTGTGCTGGGAATAACTCTGGAGCCGCTGGAGCTGATCGTTCAAAAAAGAATGCTGCACAAGCTGATGAAGATGATGGAGGACTCTTCCCATCCTCTCCACAACACGATGAAGAATCAACAGAGTGTGTTCAGTGGGAGGCTGCGTCAGGTTCGCTGTAGGACGGAGAGATACAGAAATTCATTCCTGCCAGCAGCATCATCCTAAAGAACAAGACTGACTGATTTTTTTGTTTATTAAAGGAGTGATGACATAACAGTTAAAAGCTAGTTTATGTTGTTGGCATTACTTTATATGTAAATACTCCAAAGAAAAAAACGGCATTTTTTTACAGCGGAGTATTGTTTTGAAACGCCAGAACCTCACTTCCTCAGTAATACAGTTGGGTCCGGTGATGATATGGAGCTTTACCCGGAGACCACGTTGACTTCATTTTGATTGGCTACACCTTATTTCGCTATGACCTTATTTGGAGAATCTAGGTCAATCTGCGGTCGGAGTTTGCTAAAGGCTAACTGCTAGCAACATGGGCAGTTCAGACAGTGTGAGCTACGTTTATCAGACAAGACAGCATTTAGAAAATAAATAAACTTACAGGTAATGACAAGGTTGTGGCCCCCTCCCTCAGTGTTGCTGCAGAAGTTTTCTTTTAAATCCATTTGTTTGAAAACCCAGACCTGACTGCACAGAAGTTACTACTAGCTCCATACATGCAGCTGAGTCAGACAGGGAGGGGAGGGGGGAGCGGACGGTTCATAAACCGTTAGGAGAGAGAGGGGGGCAGGGGGGGGGGGGGGCTGTTTACTTGATAGTGTGCTCTTATTGGAGCAATTAAATTACGTAGAATGATAGAACTACGTAGAATGATAGCCTGCTGTCTGATTCAACTGTTTCTGAGCAGAGAGACAAAGCTGACAGACCATAAACAGGAACTTTGATTCTCACTCTGGACATTCACATGGCCTCATCAGTGCACAATAGATCATATTATACACCGAAAACCCCAGAAAAGTGAAATTTGATGTCATGGCACCTTTAAAAAAAAAAAAAAAAAAAGTGAGCTTTTACAATACTGAATTTCCCTTCGGGGATGAATAAAGTATTTTTCATTTAATTTACAAACTGGAACAGAGCAGTGTCGTTGGATTCAGCTACTGTTAAATGGACTAGAGGCAGGAATTACAAACGAATGAACAAGCATGTCCATTTTTTTAATACTAATGGGTGATGATGCGTTAAAAACCAAAAAGAACGAGCCAGAACAGGCTGTGCTGCATAATGCTGAGATTCGATGGCCGGATTTCCCGCGCTGTCCTGCAGATGTGACGTCAAATGACACAGCATCCACGTCCCTGATAGTTCTGATCCAGGAAGAAGACGGTCGCGGTAAATTCAAACACTGTAAGCGAGAGTTATGGATTCTTCTGCCGTCAGCAAACGATCCAGATCAACTGAAAGACACTAAAACGTGGAACTGCGAAGAAAAAGCGTCAGTTTGTGCTCCTGTGACGGCTTGGCTCGTGGCTGCAGTTACCTGCAGCGCCAGTTGCAAGTTTCATTTCTTAATCTTGCCTGTAGTCCCTTTAAACTGGGCCGAAAGAGGAAATGCTCAAATTCTACAAGTTCCGGAAAACAGAACATGAAATGTGATAATCGCTCATTAAGGGCAATCTGGATACCTTTTATAAAATACGGTAACCGCTTTTAAACTATCTACCTGAAAACGTAAGTGATATACTTATCAAAGGAGGGTCACACTTTAATTTGAAATATAACCAATGCTAAGTCTATGTATTTCTGTATGCTCTGTGCTGGCCTGTTCTGCTGTTGTTTTGTTTTTCATTTTATTTTGTGTAATAAGTAAATATTCAATAAAATATTATTGAAAAAAAAACCCTCTCCCTTAATGTTGACACAGTTGCTTTCACATTAGGGCTGGGACGATTCGTCGACGTAACCGATTACGTCGACGCAAAATATGCGTACCAATGCGTCGTCAGACCAAAACAAAGATGGCGGCGCCATGCGACTTCAGACGAAAACAAAGATGGCGGCGCAATCTCCGCGAGTGGCTCTTCCAAGTTTCCAAAGTGTAAGGCAGTGAAGGCCCACACTCGTTTATCGAAGGTATAACTATATATTAGGGATGGCGAATCCGAAGCCTAATGAGACATGAGACACTTCCGTGAGATGGACGCCATGTCTTCAGACACGTCAGGCCTGTTTGAGACGGTCAGCAT
Organism: Atherinomorus stipes; assembly: GCA_023101725.1. Taxonomy (NCBI): domain Eukaryota; kingdom Metazoa; phylum Chordata; class Actinopteri; order Atheriniformes; family Atherinidae; genus Atherinomorus; species Atherinomorus stipes. The sequence goes on from JALJCO010006781.1 coordinate 34,976, forward strand.
GAAGCACGAGCTCCATCTGCTGGCCGTGGGTGGAACTACAGCTAATGCCGGGAGCTGTCTCGTCTCTGACTGAATATAATTAAAGTCACGTTCTCAACCTCATGTTCGTGTTTCATCTGATGGTAATAGTATTGTGTCGTCACTTCTGGGATAAATAAAGAATTTTTAATTTCATTTCCAAGTGATTGGCACCCGTATTAAGCATTAACAGAGTAAAGATGAAGATGCATTTTTTCTGGAAGCTAGACCCATGTTCAATATAGATGTTCAACTCTGAATGTTTATTTATCTTCATTATCTTTTGTTGGAAAATAATATCTGTCTTAGCTTAAATCCTCCAAGTTTACATGATCATATTATTTCAATAATGACTTTTTTAATTATTATTTTCATGTAAATGAAAAAATTAAAAGCCTGTTTTTCAGTCCGCTGTGTTTTCAACATAAATTTTACATTCTGTTGGTTCATGACAAACTCCATGACAGGCTGCTGCTCCCACTGCCTTTTTATTCATGCTCTGTTTTACATTTTAGATATCTTTATCAGCACATAAAAATTGCTGTCTGTCAATTTATGAGGAGATAATCGATAATCGAATCGAATCGAGCTAAAAAAGTGAATCGTTAGATTAATCGATGCATCGAAAAAATAATCGATAGATTAATCGTTTAGAAAATAATCGTTTAACACAGCCCTATTTCACATCCAGGGTAGAAAACAGCGGACAGAGGCATCTACAGCTGGACACGAACCTGCTGCATTATCAAAAATATGGCATTAAACATTTACCCAATTAAAATTTAATGGTCATTTCAAAAATAGAAAAGAAAATTTGATCTTTGGACATATGAATTGATCTTTAGAAATTAATACAAGAATCGATTCAGAATTGGAAAATCGATTTATAAAACAGTCCTGCCTGTCAGACAGCGATCCGCGTGCAGATATCTGTGGGGGGGGGCATCCAGCTTACCTCTGTCCGAACAGCAGCGTAGACCTGGTCTCTGCGTCATTGAAAGAGGAAGGAGAGCAGCAGATGACCATGGTTGTCCGACAGTTTCCTCCCAGCGAGTCCTGCAGGATCCTGGTCATTTTACTGTCCCTGTATGGTACGTAGCTCTGACACAGGACAAAGACCAGAAACTGTGAGCCTGGTGACATGTTATGTAACATAATTATAACTTCTGGCAACTGTCAAGAAATGAACTGATTTTCTCCTGACAGCAGCATTCTTTTCCTAATTATCACTAAATATCCAAACATAATCTTTAAATTAGTGATGCACGATATTGGAATTTTGGCCGATATCCAATATGCCGATACTTTTAAGCTTATGTGGTCGATATCGATGCTGATATCAAAACTGGAAAAAATAAGCAGTCATTGCAAATAGCCGTTTTCTTATCCGTTTTCGACACTTTGAAAAATAGGGGCGGGAAAAAATATCGATACACTGAAATATTGTGATATTTTCATATACCAATATCAAATCGATATTAAAACGTGATATCGATCTATTTTACTTACAAAATCTCACAAGATTTCATTGTTCTGTTACAAAATCTCATGATATTTCATGAGTTTTCACGAGATTTCGTAAGAGAACGATGAAATATCGCAACATTTCGTTAGTAAAATAGATTCCCACCCCTAGTCTTTAAACGTTTTAAAGACCGCAAAAAAAAGTTTTTGAAGAAAAAGTTTGGTTTTTTTAGACTTTAGAAACAGCAGGCTGATCGGTTAAATATCGTTAAATATCAGTTAAATATCAGTGGGGTGTTCAATTCTCAGTTTTAAGGCCGATATAGGCCGATACGGATAGGGGGCTGATTATATTGTGCATCCCTAATTCACAGCTGTACATACAAGCCGGCGGATCACTGATGACAGATGATTGTGTAAGGGGGGTCCCAGTTAGTAGGGGGGACTTTCATCCCTACCCCTTGTAGCTCCATTTTAAGTGGTAAGGGGTAAAAAGAGAAATGGGATTGGGCCTAAATCAGCCGATATTTTGATCTTTTCATTTTCAGGTGTGGTAATCATAAACTGCATCATTTCAATGGCTCAATTGGCTCCTGATGTGTAAATCTGTGGCCCCCAGCCTTTCCCTCTGCTTAGCCGAGTGTCTCACCGAGCCCTCTGCCAGAGCGGAGATGACGTTCCCCAGCGAAGATAAGGACTTGTTTATCATCTTGGCTTCATCCAGCACGGTGCCCTCCGCTCCAGTTTTGCCCACCTGTGAAGCAGCAGACTCTCGTGAGGAAAGTGGATCAGGGTTTGGCTGGAGTGGATCAGAGTGGCAGACGTAGAGGTGGAGTCCTACTTTTTCACTGCCGGCCAGATCGACGAGGTACAGCTTCCCGGTAAGTTTCTGCTCAGTCTGAGTGTTTTCCTGCTTGATGTTGATGAGGAAGATGCTGTGGCTTCTGGAGCTGTGCTCGTTCATGTCTGACATGCACATCAAACACATCAACACACAATCATGTTGGTTCATCTCACGCTGAAAGAACCTAAGTTTTGATCGTGGTTATTTGAAATTTTTAATGTAAGACTTATGGAATAAGTTTCTTTTTCTTTCAAACTGGACCTTATTCCTAGGAGTTTATACGTGCATTTACTCACCGGTGAAGTTTCTGCATTACTTTGAGTCCTTTGGAAGATGTTACGTTGAGTCGCACTTCAGCGTGCATCCATACACTGGGAGAGACGGGGCAGTCTCTATAAGACATTATCTGCCGTAAAACTCCTTGATTTCATCAATGCTTTAAAGGAACAGTCCACGCACAGAATGATGAAACTTTATTTTCCACTTACCCTCATGGTGAGCAAGACTCCGGAGCACTTTTTTAACATCTTAAATGCAGCCGGAGATCTTGGAGGCTTCTTGTTATCTGTCGGCTTTCAAATAGTGGCGGTCCCCGGCACCCGAGCCAAAAACGTCCATAAAAGTCCACAAAAACTTGTTAGTATTCCTCCATACTGCTCGTCCAATGTAATTCAAGTGTCCTGAGTGGGTAGCGTCCAGAATTTACCCGAAACAACGTCATTTAGTAGATTTTTAGAGCCTAAACAGTACTACATCGCATCTCTCCAGCAAGCACGCCGATGCGCATTCACGAAACTACGGAAGCAGCGGCAGATGAGATCGTGCGTTCTCTTTCTCTTTCTTTCTTTGTTTTAAATCAACATCAACCCCTCTTGTGTTTGTCTGCAGCTCTGTCGCTCTTAGCACAATGTGAACAGCAAATTTCTTCTTCTACGCTTGCATTATCGGCAGAGTAGGCTCTGAACGCCGAGGCTTCCGTAGTTTCTTGAACGCGCATCAGCGTGCTTGCAGGAGATGCGATGTATTACTGTTTAGGCTCTAAAAATATACTAAATGACGTCGTTTTCGAGTAAATTCTGGACCCTACCCACTCAGGACACTTGGATTACATTGGACGAGCAGTATGGAGGAATACTGACACGTCTTTGTGGACTTTCATGGGCGTTTTAGACTCGGGTGCCGCGGACCGCCATTATTTGAATGTCGGCAGATAACAGGAAGCCTCCCAGATCTCCGGCTGCATTTGAGATATTAAAAAGTACTTCAGAGTCTTGCTCAGCATGGGGGTGTAGAAAATGAAGGCATATCAATCCTTGGGTGTACTATTCCTTTAAGTAGAATGAATGAATGAATGAGTACTATTGTCCTGTGAGTTCAGTTTCTCTAATTGTGTTTTTGTTGCTGTCTGAGTAGCAGCTGCTCTTCTCAGCTGTACTACTGAAGCACGTATTGTGAACGCGCGGCCCACGAAAAGCGTGTAGAACCCTGATAATTATCAGAAAGCTATATCTGGACTCTCAGGACAATAGTACTCGCTCATTCATTCATTCTTATTAAAGCATTGGTGAAAATCAAAGAGTTTTACTGCAGATAATGTCTTACAGTATAGAGCGGCTGTCCCGTTTCTGCCGTTATACTGGACGTTCACTTAAGGGCGACTCAGCATAACATCTTCCAAAGGACTCAAAGTGATGCAGAAACTTTATCAGTGAGTAAATGCACGTATAAACTCCCAGAAATAAGGTCCAGGTTGAAAAAAAAGAAAGTTATCAAAGATTAAACCAGATGAAGCCCATCCCCCTGCATCATACACTTCCTGATCATATTGATCATATGTGACTACAACAATTTCTGTGAAATAACAAATTACAACCAAAGCTATTTTATATCCTCTCTACTTGTATCTGCGCTGACTTATGCTGCTATTGTGTAGATATTGTATATATTTTTTATATTGCACCAAGGGAGTTGCACTCCATTTTTGTTGTATCCTGAACAATGACAATAAAGGCTCTTCTATTCTATTCTATTCTATTCTATTCTATTCTATGCTATTAGAGCAATGTCAGCTTAGCTAATACGACCCGCTGCAGTCCTGAAGCAGCCTTGTTTGTGTGTGGAGCCCAGCCAGCGTCCTGGCTGGTGGGAGTGTGGTGGCAGTCAGGAGACTGTGAGGTTGAACCCATGAGAGGCACTCAGTGTGCAAACTCACTTGTGACAGCCACGTGTCTGTTGTTTTTGCCTTCATCTATGGCGTCCATGACCTCGTCAGGACTGCACACAAAACGCTCAGTACACCCCTGGGGACACATGTGCATTACAAGGAAATGCTGTGTTCACCACCCCTGCAGCAGGGCGGCGTTACAGAGAGACACTTATGAGCAGAGAGGACGGCTGATTATTTCTGTGGAATAATGGTCTTAAAGGAAAACGCATGAGAAGACTTTAAGAGATGTTTTACTTTGTCATCTGATCATACAGTTGTGTGAAAAAGTGTTTGCGTCCTTCCTGATTTCTTATTTTTTGCATGCTTGTCACACTTAAATGTTTCAGATCATCCAAAAAATTTAAATATCAGACAAAAATAACACAAGTAACACAAAATGCAGTTTTTAAATGAAGATTTTTATGTTTAAGGGGGGAAAAAATCCAACCCTCCATGTTCCTGTGTGAAAAAGTGATCTTCCCCTAAACCTAATAACTGGTTGTTCCACCTTAGCAGCAACAACTGCATCAAGCGTTTGTGATAACTGGCAGTGAGTCTTCTACAGCGCTGTGGAGGAATTTTGTTCCACTCATCTTTGCAGAATTGTTGTAATTCAGCCACATTGGAGGCTTTTCCAGCATGAACCGCCTTTTTAAGGTCATGCCACAGCATCTCAATGGGATTCAGGTGGGGACTTTGACAAGGCCACTCCAAAGTCTTCATGTTGTTGTTCTTAAGCCATTCAGAGGTGGACTTGCTGGTGTGTTCTGGATCATTGTTCTGCTGCAGAACCCAAGTGCGCTTCAGCTTGAGGTCACCAGCAGATGGCCGGACGTTCTCCTTCAGGATTTTTTGGTAGAAGCAGAATTCATGGTTCCATTTACCACAGCAAGTCTTCCAGGTCCTGAAGCAGCAAAACAGCCCCAGACCATCACACTACCACCACCATATTTTACTGTTGCTATGATGTTCCTTTTCTGAAATGCCGTGTTACTTTTACGCCAGATGTAATGGGACCTCCACCTTCCAGAAAGTTCCACTTTTGTCTCGTCAGTCCACAGAGTATTTTCCCAAAAGTCTTGGGGATCATCAAGATGCTTTCTGGCTAAACTGAGACGAGCCTTTATGTTCTTTTAGCTCAGCAGTGGTTTTGGTCTTGGAACTCTGCCATGCAGCCATTTTTGCCCCCCAGTCTCTTTCTGATGGGGGAGTCATGAACACTGACCTTCATTGAGGCAAGTGAGGCCTGCAGTTCTTGGATGTTGTTCTGGGGTCTTTTGTGACCTCTTGGATGAGTCGTCGCTGTGCACTTGGGGTCATTTTGGTCGGCCGGCCCCTCCTGGGAAGGTTCACCACTGTTCCATGTTTTCACCATTTGTGGATAATGGTTCTCACTGTGGTTCTCTGGAGTCCCAAAGCTTTAGAAATGGCTTTGGAACCTTTTCCAGACTGATAGATCTCAATGACTTTGTTTCTCATTTGTTCCTGAATTTCTTTGGATGGCAGCATGATGTCTAGCTTTGGAGGATCTTTTGGTCTACTTCACTTTGTCAGGCAGGTCCTATTTAAGGGATTTCTGATGGAGAACAGGTGTGGCAGTAATCAGGCCTGGATGTGGATAGAGAAACTGAACTCAGCTTTCCAAAGATGATAAACCACAGTTAATTTATGTTTTAACGGGGGGGGGGGGGGGGTCACTTTTTCATACAGGGACATGAAGGTTTGGATTTTTTTCCTCCCTTACTAATAAAATCTTCATTTAAAAACTGCATTATGTGTTTACTTGTGTTATCTTTGTCTCACATTTAAATTTGTTTGATGATCTGAAACATTTAAGGGTGACTAACATGCAAAGAAACCAGGAAGGGGGTAAACACTTCTTCACACAGCGGTAAATGCTAAGTGATAACTAGTGTTGCGCAGTACATGTAGTGTCCCTGTGTTGCTAATTTTTAATTGTGTCAATCATAAATTAATGAAAACTGTCTGAGATGAACTTGTGGAATCAGGTCTCACCTTGACATAGGGCACCCTGTTCTTGTCTTCGTGCACGGACAGGTTGACCTTTGAGACTACACAGGAAAATAAATGTAGACATTATACAAGGGTCTAAAAATGTCAGCAAACTACAAGAAAGCCAATACCGACCATCCAACAAGTCCTTGATTTTGTCCAGATAGATTTCAAAGTATGAAACCTGCAAAGTAAAAACCTTGAGTAAGACTTCATCTAACGTGTGAATCGAAGCACCACACAGAGCGGAAGCAGCAAAACATACTTTAATGTGAAACTCCAGGTTCTCATCCATTGAATAAATGTAGTTAAAGATGTCTTGTACAATTCGAGGAATTATTCCCATCATATCTGGGTCATGAAGTTTCCCCTAAAGCGGATGATGATAAGACAAAAGTGTAAGTAAGACAGTACAGAAGCACTGGCTTTTAGTCACTATTTTAAGCGTTTTATTCAGTGGAAACAGCTGATGCCTTATGTCACCTCCATTGTGTGTGTTTTTCCAGAAGATGTCTGCCCGTAAGCAAATATTGTCCCATTGTATCCGTCCAGAACATCTGTATGCATCATGAGAAACAAATAACACATTCACCATTAACTTTTTTCCATGGATCTGCAGGCTGTTTGTGAGGAAGCCATTTTGATGACAGAACTTACCTTTGACGATCTTCTGAGCCACAGCGTTGTAGAACTGAACCTGAGTTGTGTTGGACTGGAAGACCCGATCAAAGTAGTACGGTTTACCCTGTGAAAGACGAGGCAAAGCTGCAAGTTAGCCACGCAGGTGGAGTAAGCGGTGCAGAAAATGAATGAATGAAAACCAGACTGTGTGAATTTTTTTCACAACAGTAAATGAGTTCATTTGTGGTGGATTATTTCTTTGTTATAACGATACCTTTTGACAATAAATCATACACCACTGGAAAGCCTGTTTATTTTCCTTTTAAACGGCGCCACACTTATAAGGAAATTGCATTTGTGGGATGAGCAGCAGAGTTGATTATGCCTGGATGGGCCCATGAAGAAAAAAAGACTCGCCAAATCCTCATTTTAGAAATGTTAACACCAGTTTCCAACTGGCTTTCTAACCCTGCTATCGGAAGTCAGAGAGCTTCAGATCTTTTACATTTTAAGCTTATGCTTTGACCCATTTATAGACATTTCAATGGCAAAACATTTACTTAGTTGAGGAAACATGTGCTTCAACATATGTATTTCTACATATTACACTTTACATTATTGAGCATATTGTAAAACAGTAAAGCCACCTAAAATGATGTGTGTGTGTAGAGTATCAAAAGGCCCGAGTTGCACCATGAATGACTATTGAGATTCACAGGAAGCAAAGTCTTCACCTAAGACAGTTAAACGTTCAACAAAAATCTACTCTGATCATGCAATCCACTGTCATATTAAATCATGTTAAAAGCACTCATCAAAGAACATGACCCTCAAAGTGCAGCCTGACTGGTCCAGATGAGAGTGGGCTCTGAACCAGGAGGATGATGGCGTCTTTAACCCCAACAACATGAGCACATGCAGACTGGAACGGGTCTGAAAGGTGTTCACTTGCTTGTTGAGGTGAGCCAGTAAGAGTCTCTCCAGGACTTTCATGACGTGAGATGTCAGAGCAACTGGTCTGTGGTCATTTGGTTCAGCTGGTTGTAGCACGGGACCTCTTTTCTGGCTGGTGCTGAAAAGGTGCTGAAGAATCTGACATATGGACCTTTTCCACTGCACACGTTTGTAACCCTTCCAAAGGGCACGCTGTATCTGGTTTTCCCCTGGGAAAAACCACTCTGGGCTGTCACAATTTTCTGCACCCATTTCAGAGCTAGCTCTACGGTGCTGGACCTCCGCAGAACGTGACGTACCTGACGGCTCTCCACTGATTGGTCAAAGGAAATTGTCGTCATACGTGTTTCGCCTCTTCTAAAAATATCTGGCTCTGTTTTCGGTGACTACAAGCCAGCACGGCAGTAACACCTCCACATCATCCAACGCCTCCATTGTTGTTTTTGCTTAACTGCCCACTGCGTGGCACGGCAGTGACATCACGGCAGTGACATCACTGCAGTCTCGAACCACATCTACTCCACCCACTTCCAGTTAGTAGACTACTACTTCTCCTGTGTGGAAACAAAAACTGCCCTGGTCATCTTTAGCGTGCTGTACTGGCTGTACCGTACCCTGTACCGTGCTGTACCGTACTGTACCGTGTTGTACCGTGCTGTACCGTGCTGTACCGTGCTGTACCGTGCTGTACCGTGCCCTGTACCGTGCTGTACCGTGCTGTACCGCGCTGTACCGTGCTGTACCGTACTGTACCGTGCTGTACCGTGCTGTAACGTACTGTACCGTGCTGTACCGTGCTGTACCGTACTGTACCGTGCTGTACCGTGCTGTACCGTACTGTTCCGTGCTGTACCGTGCTGTACCGTGCTGTACCGTACTGTACCGTGCTGTACCGTGCTGTACCGTGCTGTACCGTGCTGTACCGTGCTGTACCGTACTGTACCGTGGTGTACCGTGCTGTACCGTACTGTACCGTGCTGTACCGTGCTGTACCGTACCCTGTACCGTGCTGTACCGTGCTGTACCGTGCTGTACCATACCCTGTACCGTGCTGTAACGTGCTGTACCGTGCTGTACCGTGCTGTACCGTGCTGTAACGTGCTGTACCGTGCTGTACCGTGCTGTACCGTACTGTACCGTGCTGTACCGTGCTGTACCGTGCTGTACCGTGCTGTACCGTACTGTACCGTACTGTACCGTGCTGTACCGTGCTGTACCGTGCTGTAACGTGCTGTACCGTGCTGTACCGTGCTGTACCGTACTGTACCGTGCTGTACCGTGCTGTACCGTGCTGTACCGTACTGTACCGTGCTGTACCGTGCTGTACCGTGCTGTAACGTGCTGTACCGTGCTGTACCGTACTGTACCATGCTGTACCGTGCTGTACCGTGCTGTACCGTACCCTGTACCGTGCTGTACCGTGCTGTACCGTGCTGTAACGTGCTGTACCGTGCTGTACCGTGCTGTACCGTGCTGTACCGTGTTGTACCGTGCTGTACCGTACCCTGTACCGTGCTGTATCGTGCTGTACCGTGCTGTACCGTGCTGTACCGTGCTGTACCATGCTGTACCGTGCTGTACTGTGCTGTACCCTGTTGTACCGTGCTATACCGTACTGTAACGTGCTGTACCGTGCTGTACTGTGCTGTACCGTGCTGTACCCTGTTGTACCGTGCTGTACCGTGTTGTACCGTGCTGTACCGTGTTGTACCGTGCTGTACCGTACTGTACCGTGCCGTACCGTGTTGCACCGTGTTGTAACGTGCTGTACCGTGCTGTACCGTACTGTACTGTGTTGTACCGTGCTGTACCGTGTCGTACCGTGCTGTACTATGCTGTACCGTGCTGTACTGTGTTGTACCGTGTTGTACCATGCTGTACCGTGTTGTACCATGCTGTACCGAGCTGTACTGAGCTGTACCAAGCTGTACCGAGCTGTACCGTGCTGTACCGTGTTGTACCATGCTGTACCGTGTTGTACCATGCTGTACCGAGCTGTACTGAGCTGTACCAAGCTGTACCGAGCTGTACCCTGCTGTACCGTGTTGTACCGTGCTGTACCCCGTGCTGTACCGTGTTGTACCGTGCTGTACCGTGTTGTACCGTGCTGTACCGTGCTGTACCGTGTTGTACTATGCTGTACCTTGCTGTACCGTGTTGTACCGTGCTGTACCCCGTGCTGTACCGTGTTGTACCGTGCTGTACCGTGTTGTACCGTACTGTACCGTACTGTACCGTGCAGTACCGTGCTGTACCCCGTGCTGTACCGTGCTGTACCGTGCTGTACCGTGCTGTACCATGCTGTACCGTGTTGTACCGTGCTGTACCCCGTGCTGTACCGTGCTGTACCGTGTTGTACCGTGCTGTACCGTGCTGTACCGTGTTGTACCGTACTGTACCGTGTTGTACCGTGCTGTACCCCGTGCTGTACCGTGTTGTACCGTGCTGTACCGTGTTGTACCGTGCTGTACCGTGCTGTACCGTGTTGTACTATGCTGTACCTTGCTGTACCGTGCAGTACCGTGCTGTACCCCGTGCTGTACCGTGCTGTACCGTGTTGTACCGTGCTGTACCGTGCTGTACCGTGTTGTACCGTGCTGTACCGTGCTGTACCGTGTTGCACCGTGCTGTACCCCGTGTTGTACCGTGCTGTACCCCGTACTGTACCGTGTTGTACCGTACTGTACCGTGTTGTACCGTGCTGTACCGTGCTGTACCGTGCTGTACCGTGCTGTACCGTGTTGTACCGTGTTGTACTGTGTTGTACTGTGCTGTACCGTGTTGTACCGTGCTGTACCGTACTGTACCGTGTTGTACCGTGCTGTACCGTGCTGTACCGTGCTGTACCGTGTTGTACCGTGCTGTACCGTGTTGTACCGTGTTGTACCGTGCTGTAGTGTGTTGTACCGTGTTGTACCGTGCTGTACCGTGTTGTACCGTGCTGTACCGTGCTGTACCGTACTGTACCGTGCTGTACTGTACTGTACCGTACCCTGTGCAGCTGCAATGGAAAAGGCCCATATGAGGCCAGAAGTACCTACATACTATGAAAAAAGGGTCCAAAGTAATATAAAGTACACATTTGTACCATTTCAACCCTAAGGGTACCTGCACTTTAAAAAATGTGTGTAGCTTGTACAATAACTAATGAATAGCAGTACTTCTAAACAGTAATATAATTATGGTTATTATATTATGAATTATTATATTAAGAATCCCCTGTTCCACCTCATCGTGATGAGAACCTCCCATTTCACCTCATCATGATGAGAACCTCCCATTCCACCTGATCACGATAAGAATCCCCTGTTCCACCTCATCGTGATGAGAATCTCCTGTTCCACCTCATGGTGATGAGAATCTCCTGTTCCACCTCATGGTGATGAGAATCTCCCATTTCACCTCATCGTGATGAGAACCTCCCGTTTCACCTCATCACGATGAGAATCTCAGATTCCACCTCATCATGATGAGAACCTCCCGTTCCACCTCATCACGATGAGAACCTCCCGTTACACATCATTGTGATGAGAATCTCCCATTTCACCTCATCGTGATGAGAATCTCCCGTTCCACCCTCATCATGATGAGAATCTCCCGTTCCACATCATTGTGATGAGAATCTCCCGTTCCACCTCATCATGATGAGAATCTCCCGTTCCACATCATTGTGATGAGAATCTCCCATTCCACATCATTGTGATGAGAATCTCCCGTTCCACCTCATCGTGATGAGAATCTCCCGTTCCACCTCATCATGATGAGAATCTCCCGTTCCACATCATTGTGATGAGAATCTCCCGTTCCACCTCATCACGATGAGAATCTCCCGTTCCACCTCATCGTGATGAGAATCTCCCGTTCCACCTCATCGTGATGAGAATCTCCCGTTCCATCTCATCGTGGTGAGAATCTCCCGTTCCACCTCATCACGATGAGAATCTCCCCGTTCCACCTCATCACGATGAGAATCTCCCGTTCCATCTCATCACGATGAGAATCACCCGTTCCACCTCATCGTGATGAGAATCTCCCGTTCCACCTCATCGTGGTGAGAATCTCCCGTTCCACCTCATCGTGGTGAGAATCTTCCGTTCCACCTCATCGAGATGAGAATCTCCCGTTCCACATCATTGTGATGAGAATGTCCTGTTCCACCTCACAATGAGAACCTCCAGTTCCACCTCATCACGATGAGAATCTCCCGTTCCACCTCATCGAGATGAGAATCTCCCGTTCCACCTCATCGAGATGAGAATCTCCCGTTCCACATCATTGTGATGAGAATCTCCTGTTCCACCTCACAATGAGAATCTCCTGTTCCACCTCATCGGGGTGAGAATCTCCCGTTCCACCTCATCGGGGTGAGAATCTCCCGTTCCACCTCATCGAGATGAGAATCTCCCGTTCCACATCATTGTGATGAGAATGTCCTGTTCCACCTCACAATGAGAATCTCCTGTTCCACCTCATCGGGGTGAGAATCTCCCGTTCCACCTCATCGGGGTGAGAATCTCCTGTTCCACCTCATCGGGGTGAGAATCTCCTGTTCCACCTCATCATGATGAGAATCTCCTGTTCCACCTCATCGGGGTGAGAATCTCCCGTTCCACCTCATCGGGGTGAGAATCTCCCGTTCCACCTCATCGGGGTGAGAATCTCCCGTTCCACCTCATCGGGGTGAGAATCTCCCGTTCCACCTCATCGGGGTGAGAATCTCCCGTTCCACCTCATCACGATGAGAATCTCCCGTTCCACATCATTGTGATGAGAATCTCCCGTTCCACCTCATCACGATGAGAATCTCCCGTTCCACCTCATCGAGATGAGAATCTCCCGTTCCACCTCATCGAGATGAGAATCTCCCGTTCCATCTCATCGTGGTGAGAATCTCCCGTTCCACCTCATCACGATGAGAATCTCCCGTTCCACCTCATCACGATGAGAATCTCCCGTTCCATCTCATCACGATGAGAATCACCCGTTCCACCTCATCGTGATGAGAATCTCCCGTTCCACCTCATCGTGGTGAGAATCTCCCGTTCCACCTCATCGTGGTGAGAATCTTCCGTTCCACCTCATCGAGATGAGAATCTCCCGTTCCACATCATTGTGATGAGAATGTCCTGTTCCACCTCACAATGAGAACCTCCAGTTCCACCTCATCACGATGAGAATCTCCCGTTCCACCTCATCGAGATGAGAATCTCCCGTTCCACCTCATCGAGATGAGAATCTCCCGTTCCACATCATTGTGATGAGAATCTCCTGTTCCACCTCACAATGAGAATCTCCTGTTCCACCTCATCGGGGTGAGAATCTCCCGTTCCACCTCATCGGGGTGAGAATCTCCCGTTCCACCTCATCGAGATGAGAATCTCCCGTTCCACATCATTGTGATGAGAATGTCCTGTTCCACCTCACAATGAGAATCTCCTGTTCCACCTCATCGGGGTGAGAATCTCCCGTTCCACCTCATCGGGGTGAGAATCTCCCGTTCCACCTCATCGGGGTGAGAATCTCCTGTTCCACCTCATCATGATGAGAATCTCCTGTTCCACCTCATCGGGGTGAGAATCTCCCGTTCCACCTCATCGGGGTGAGAATCTCCCATTCCACCTCATCGTGATGAGAATCTCCCGTTCCACCTCATCGTGATGAGAATCTCCCGTTCCACCTCATCGGGGTGAGAATCTCCCGTTCCACCTCATCGTGGTGAGAATCTCCCGTTCCACCTCATCGTGATGAGAATCTCCCGTTCCACCTCATCGTGGTGAGAATCTCCCGTTCCACCTCATCGTGATGAGAATCTCCCGTTCCACCTCATCGGGGTGAGAATCTCCCGTTCCACCTCATCGTGATGAGAATCTCCCGTTCCACCTCATCATGGTGAGAATCTCACGTTCCACCTCATCATGATGAGAATCTCCCGTTCCACTTCATCATGGTGAGAATCTCCCGTTCCACCTCATCGTGGTGAGAATCTCCCGTTCCACCTCATCGTGGTGAGAATCTCCCGTTCCACCTCATCGTGGTGAGAATCTCCCGTTCCACCTCATCGTGATGAGAATCTCCCGTTCCACCTCATCATGGTGAGAATCTCCCGTTCCACCTCATCGGGGTGAGAATCTCCCGTTCCACCTCATCGGGGTGAGAATCTCCCGTTCCACCTCATCGAGATGAGAATCTCCCGTTCCACCTCATCGAGATGAGAATCTCCCGTTCTACCTCATCGTGGTGAGAATCTCCCGTTCCACCTCATCGAGATGAGAATCTCCCGTTCTACCTCATCATGATGAGAATCTCCCGTTCCACCTCATCGTGGTGAGAATCTCCCGTTCCACCTCATCGTGGTGAGAATCTCCCGTTCCACCTCATCATGGTGAGAATCTCCCGTTCCACCTCATCGGGGTGAGAATCTCCCGTTCCACCTCATCGGGGTGAGAATCTCCCGTTCCACCTCATCGAGATGAGAATCTCCCGTTCTACCTCATCATGATGAGAATCTCCCGTTCCACCTCATCGAGATGAGAATCTCCCGTTCCACATCATTGTGATGAGAATGTCCTGTTCCACCTCACAATGAGAGCCTCCAGTTCCACCTCATCACGATGAGAATCTCCCGTTCCACCTCATCACGATGAGAATCAGAGCTCATCTGTGAGGCGTTCTCTTTTTTATATCCAAACTGCCCTGCTGTCTTGACCAGAGATGTGTGCATCAGTCTGATGTCCAACACACGTCATTCATGTGAATGTATCTCTGGGCAGAAAGTCTTGTTCCAAAACAGTTACTGAAGTTTACACTGATGTAGCTCAGCTATATTTCTGTCTATTTGTATGTATTTCTTTATTTTTACTGCATTTTTAAAAACCCTATATAGTAGATTTTATATAGCCATTTTATATAGCCACATAGGCTATCGTGTGAATTTTTTTAAATCTTCTTTTGTTAAAAAATTTGGCTGTAAAGTTGTTTTGCATGGAAGTTAAAGGCCCTGTACCTGATTTTACTCTAATCTCTCTCAGAAAAATGATTTCTACACGATATAAATGTGGTAAAAGAGGTCATTTCACGAAAATAAATGACTCATTGATTGCACATATGCATGAATCCAGGCCTTTTTATTTTAGGTTTCTAACGCTGTCGTGACGCTTTTCTCTGCCAGTGGAGTTCAGTCTACAGAAGTTCTGCTTTACAATCAGCCACTAACAGCGTTTCCTAACGAGCAGCTGGACGCCTCGGACTGAATGTGGACTGGAAACGTGCTGTAATCCGACTAGACGGGTATTTTTCAATAACTTTCTTCTTAGTAACATTTTCTTTGTCCTCGGCTGCTGGAGCTACCGAGCTATACATCACCTTCACTCGAAGTGGCCGGTTAGATACTTAGGTTGTCATGCTGTAACGTCGCCTTTATAACATCATAACGCATCATAATTGTGCATCTGTGTACATAATTGTAATTACAGTAAACTACCGGTTTATGAATTAATGACAGAAAATGTCATTTAGCTGATCTGCAGCCGTTTACTGCAACCAGAACAGTAATTCACTGGAAGATGCAAGTTTTCTCTGGAGAGTTTCTTTGTGCATGAGTATGAAACGTGCACGTTATTTCGTGCATGTGGAGTGGGAGGGAGAGTAAGAGCATTTCTCACTGGGAGAAACAGTTAGGGGGCGGGGCTTACAGTTCAAACTACGCTGTTCACCTCGCTCATGGTTCGAAAATGTGCAGAATCAGGTGCAGCGCCTTTAATTGTAGCCAGCTCAGTTTGTGTTGTGACATTTTGGAGGGTAAAAATCCAAAATAGTGATCTCACTGTCAAAGCACGGGGACATGGAGCCACCTGTATGACGCTTACAATGAAAATTATGACCAGTGATTCACAATATTCCGATCCACAGGATCAGAGGAGGAAGCAGAGGAAGACAGCTGCTGCTACCAACGTAGCAACGTAGCATCAACAAGCTAGTAAAAGCTAAGAGAGATATTCAGGGATCAGAAGAGAGGAAAGACAGTAGAGAAGACTGAAATATCGCAATATTTTCATATTGCCATTTAAAAACGCGGTATCAATCTATTTTACTAACTAAATCTTGCAATATTTCATCGTTACGTTACGAAATCTCGCAAGAATTCACAAAAAAATTTGCGATATTTTTATATGCTGATATCGTATTGACATTCAAAAACACGATATTGATCTATTTTACAAACGAAATCTTGCAATATTTTATCATTCTTTTACAAAATGTCGCGAGAATTCATGAAATATCGCGAGATTTTGTAACAGAACGATAAAATCTTGTGGGATTTTGTCAGTAAAATAGATCGAAAACCCCTTTTTAAATATCGATTTGATATCGGCATATGAAAATATCGTGATATTTCAGTGTCTCGATTTCTTTTCTCACCCTTACTTTTCAAAGTGTCAGAAACGGATATCAAAACTGCTATTTGCAATGACTGCTGAATTTTTTTCAGCTTTATCGGTTATCAGCCACGGGAGTTTTAAAACATCAGATATCGGCCAAAATTCCAATATTGTGCATCCCTAGTTAGTATTGATTGATTTCTAAGATAAAGAAATATTGAATGAAAAATAAGAACGAGCTGGTCTTTTGAATGGTTCCATAAAAGGAAGATCCGGTTCCCTTCAGAGACCCGTCTCTACTCTAACATCTCCAGCCAGTCTGTCCATCTTCTCTGACCTCTGACAGTCAGACATTCTGGTCCAGACTCCTGCAGCTACTGGAGACTTTCTCTCCTTCAGACCATCTCTGGAAACCCTGGACATGCTTGTGTGTGAAAGTCCCGTAAATACTCAGAAGAGGCCATGTTCAGAGTCACTTTTCTTCCTCATTCTGATGCAGTTTGAGCTTCCGGAAATTGTCTCGACCTTGTGTGCATGACTAAATGTATTACTGGCCTGTCATTGGCTGATTACATGTTAATGTTAAGCCAGTGGACAGGTGTGCGTGATAAAAGCGCTGCATGTTACTGAATACAGAGGAGCTCACACACTCATGTGATGTCAGAGAAGACCGAGAAAACCAACGCAGGAACATGCAAGTTTCTGTTTTTACACGCACGTTCAGAAAATAAACCTCATTATGAAACGTCCATTACGTCTGACCTTTATTTACTGGAGTTAAATGTTCTTTCTTTATTTTACTTTACTTTTCTTCACTTCAAACTGTGAATTGAGAAACCAGAACAGAGTCCAGGACCATGTTCCAGACCCCCACCCATGATGAAACGCAGACGTGCACTCACCCCGATCTGCACACAGTCCTCCCCCTGAAACTTGGGGATGTACTTGTCTCCTCGCGCCACCTCCGAGCTGTTCAGTGGTCTGAAACGACACACCACCTTGATGGTGGTCTCCGCCGGGTCCGCCATGTCCGCAGCTGGATGATGGAGCGAGGCGTCCGCGCGTCACGGAGGGAAGGCACGCGCACCGGAGACTGCTGGAGAACCGCGTCACCAGCGCTGAACTCACTTTCCTCCGCTAACGCTGGAAGTTTCCTCCAAATGTTCTCACACCAGCTCAATAGAGTTGAAAAATAAAATGAATAGAATTCTTCGGTTCAATTAAAATTCCGTCATTTCATCAAACAATTCTGTTTGATGAAGAAACTCACCGAACTTTGTTTGAAAATGAGTTTAAACTGAAGATGTAAGCGGTCTCTGACGGTAATCTAGATTGAAGCTGCAGCAGATGATCTTCAGGCGCAGACTGGATAAAAAAGACGCTGCTGTGATCGGGCAGAACCAAAGAGTGGTGAGACCACATGTCCTGACAACTAACGGTCACATGGCAGAGACTCCTCATCACTTTATTCCAGCTCCTCCTGTCCAGGAAGGTCAGAGGTCAAACCTGGTTAAACCCTGAGATTATGATCACATTACAGTGTTTAACTTCAGTTTGAGCTCGGTTTCTTCCATCAGGCCCTTTCACTGGTCCTACATCAGGAAAACACGTCTGTATTTATTCATTCAGGACAGGAGTGTAAGAAAACCACTATCCAGCTCAGCTCTCATCAGTCCACAGGCAAGGACGCCCCCCAGGGGTGGCCAGTGCCCCCCAAGGCTGTATGAGGTACCTGAGATAAGTACCTCTGTTAATATTTCATGGGATTTTTAAAAAAATAATAATTATACAAAAAATATCTAATTCAACATTTTAAAATTGAGGTTAAAAAAAAGCAGTGTATTTGTCACATTTTCCATTAACTGATCATAATTCTGTATTTCTGTACTTTTTATGTACTTTCAATGAGTTGAACCCTCTGGAGATATTAGGCATTTTTGGCTACGATGTGTATGAACCTCACTAAAATCAAGGCATTGCAATAAATGAAATACAAAAGTATCAAAAACACTGACATTACAGCTATGCACAAGATAAATTAAAATTCAAAATGAAATATTTAGTTTGACCCACTCATGTACATTACGTAACGCCTTTTAAATTTTTCTCTGTAGTACTACTACAACAAATACTAATATCTAGGCGGATAACTGAGTGACTGCTGAAAGACTGAAATTAAATATGTTCTCACATAAAAACACAAAGTGCAGAAGTCGTGTGCTGGATGAAATGTTTGCCGCGTCATCACAAGTTTCGGCCGTGTTCTTTTGGTGATTTATGTCTTTCAGCTGAAAACCGAAAATGTACTTTTGGATCATTTTTGGCTGAAAACTCTGGGTGGCCGAATTTTCTGTGCTTTCCTACACACTCAAAAACAGGTACAGACAGGAACATTTCTGTTCCTGTACGTACATTTGTTACAAATGTTCTCTCAAAAGTACAATATTGGTCTTTATGAGGCCAGAAGTACCTATATACTATGCAAAAGGCTCCAAAGTAATATAAAGTACAAATTTGTACCATTTCAACTCTAAAGGTACCTGCAGCATTGAAAAATGTGTGTAGCTTGTACAATAACTATAAATAGCAGTACTTCTAAACAGTAGTATAATTATAGTTATTATATTATGATTTTCATAATAATCATAGTAATAATTATATGTATAATTATATATGTGTTTGGCCTGATATAAAAACTCCAGTCAACAACATTATATGATTGTGCAATTACACAGTTTAAGCACTATTTATTTGAGTTTTTTTTTTTACAAATAAGTACTGAATTGTTTTTCGCCCACACATAACGCGCTGACATGGTTTTGTACTTCACTAGTTTCAGAACCCTGGTTACGGCCCTGGTGCCCCCCTGAACAAAAAGCTGGCCACCCCTGCAAAAGTGATTTTTTTTTTTCATTTATATCAATGTATATTGACACGGCACAGCTTTGCTTATATTTGAATGTCAAAATCTTTGTAAGTTAATAAAAATAAAATAAAGAAAAATATTACACTTGAACTACCATTTTCTACCATTGCTCTTTTGCCGTAGTCCCTCCCAAGTCTGTCACACCGAATGAACTCACCGTTTCTTATGTAAATTCATCCAGGCAGCCCCCCAGAACTGCCCCAGCCATCTTCTAATGCCCCTTTCACATCAGAACTACTTACCCGGCCCTCACTGGACCGACACCACACTACCCCCATTTGGTTTGTTCACATTACAGCTGAGACGTCTTCAGCTCTGGTTTTCAGTGTGAGTGAGGTCACAGTGAAGTTTTGTGAAGTCATTTGTTTGTGACACACACACACACACACACACACACACACTGAACTGCTTATTACACGCAAAAAATGTTGGCCACTCTTGAAAAAACTTAGAAAAAAAGAGAGTTTTGTTTGTTTTTTTCTTGTAATAAACAAAGAAATTCTGCCAGTGGAAGAAGTTAAATTTTCTTATAACATTTCTTGAAATAAGATGCATTTTTCTCGTTAGGATGCATGTTTCTCTTTAGGTAAGTTTGTCTTATTTTGAGAGTGATGAGATATTTTGAGTAGAAATGAGAAAAATATACTTGGTAAGATTTGAGTTTTTACAGTGTGTTGAAATTGAGGAAGTTTGCTGCAGATAATGTTTTATATAGAGGCCCATTCATTCTGACCCCTTTGCTGCCATACACGCGGATCTACGACTGATCTAAATACAGCAGCGTCCAAAGGAGTCAGAGTGATGCAGAAATGTTACTGGTGAGTAAATGCTGCAGAAATAAGGTCCAGGTTGAAGGAAACAAAAGTTATCCTTTGATAACGCTTGGCCACCCCTAAAAGAAATCTCTGCGGGCACCCCCGTAACAAAGGGATGGTTGTAACACTCTTAGTTTAACTAGTCATAAAGGAGCTATGGTGATGTCATCCACACAGTTTGTGCCACTGGCAAAGTCTGGTGTCTCTGAGGGAAAAATGTTCTGGAGCCCAAAAAACATTTTTCAGGTGTGAAACCAAAAGTTTTCATCACCAGTATTTTTGTGTTGTGTCCATTGTGGTGTAGAGACAACTGTTTCACTTCTGTCAGCCCAAGTAGTAGCTTAACTAGTTTAATCCAGTGATCCTTAACCATGGGGCCCAAGCTCAGCCTCCAGCGCCACCTAGAGGGCCACAAAAAAACTTTCCTTTTCCACATGTGGGCCACGAGGACCGTATATTTATACTGTTATTTATGACTGGATGAGCTGCAATGTTGCCTCCCCCACCTGGTGCCGTTAATTTGTCAGAGTTCAACAAACAAGCAGAAGAAGACACTCAGCTAGCCGCTAGCCTATAGCTAACGTTGTGAAGAAGAATTAAAATGAAATAAAAAAGACAAAAATTATCCCAAACCGCCCCAAAAGAGGCAAAAATCCACTCCAGTTTATAAAATATGGATGAGTGAGTGGAGATAACAAAGCAGAGCTGAGAAGATGGATGGAGCACCAGCTAACGCTAATGCTAATGTTAATGCTAACGCTAATGCTAACAGAAGCCCTGAAGCATCTGCAGCTTCATTTAGAAACAAGCATCTAACACTCGTTGGAAAAAAAGAATTTTTAAGAAAAAAGAGAGAAAATCAGCTGTTGATGCAGAAAATGTCTGTTGTGTTTGGAAGTTCTTTTAAAAATTCTAAGAAAAGTTTAAATGAATAAATTATTCAATGAAATTTTGTGCTTTAATGGCGTGTCTAAAATAAAATCCAGGTTTTTACAAATTATTTAAATTGAGCCTTTTTATCTTCATTGTGATCTATTACTGCAGCATTTTATCTCTTTTTAAAATCAGTTTCCATCAGTTTTTTCTGTTGTTCCTCTTTTGTAGTAAAATGTTGTAGATTTTGTGTTTATAGCCAAATTCTGATTTGTTCTTGTAGGAGTCTGATTTTATTCCATGAATTATACGTGTGATATAAATGTGTTTGTGACCATCTCAGAATATATTTTATATGATGTTATTCATGTTTATCAGCCACATTTTACAGGTTCAGTCTGTTAAAGGCAGCTGGATTTGCTTTAGTTATTAAATAAATAAACCTAAAATTAGATAAATTACACTGATACAATGTTAAATATGAACCTGGACCAGTTTGGACTGAAAACTTGGACCCATTATGAAAAAGGTTGAGAACCGCTGGCTTATATAAAATATTAAAGGCATTACAGCGGGATGCACGAGATAAGATCAAGTAGACACTTCTTTAAAAACTTTTATCAGGTCATTGTGTGCATGTTTGTCTTTTTCTACTTGAGTAACTTTTTTTTTTCTTTTTTCTTTTTGAAAAATAAATCTGGCCAAGTTTAGATAAAAGCGAGAGATAAACTAGCAGGACTGTGGTGTGAGGAATTATTAGGCTCTCATCTTATCTGTCTGCTCCATTAAAAGCCCCCCAGCAGTCTTCCATCTGCTCCATTTTTAGGTGGACAAACTAAATTTATTTCCATACTGAGGACACATTTTTATTTTGGAGCATCACTTCATGGGTCTGCCCATGAAGCTGCTGAACTGACTGAGATGCCATCTTCACTGATGCCTGTTAGATGGAAGGAGGGGTCTGCGCGCACCCCCCGCAATTTTTTATGCCACCTGATTTTTAGTGCCTACTTTCAGAATCTGCCAGGTACAAAGCTCAAATGATGTCCAAAAGCCTTCATTGTTAACCCTTTTTTGTACCTATCCGAAAAACTAAAACTAAAAACATGACAGAAAAGGCATCACTTTTGACATAAACAACATACAGAGACAAACTAATATATTTTTCCACATAATTCTGACCCTAGATTTTCAATGGAATGATTATTTCTTACATTTGACAACATTTAGACCCATTTTTGGGACAAAAACAAAAAAAAGAAAAAAAAAAAAACTGTGAAAAATGTGTGTATGACCACCTATCTTTTCATTTATTTAACCACACAGAGTAAATTTTTGTTCACCACCAGCCTTTTCTTAATCTTTAGGTGTCATTATTAAGATTATATTGGGTACCAAGCTTAAACTATGTCCAAAAGCCTTGATTTTTAACCCCTTTGTTGTACCTAGCCAAAAAATGAAAAATGAAAATGATGCAGCAATAAGCATGACTTTGGAAGTAAACAACATGCAAAGACAAACTAATATATTTTCCCACAAAAGTCTGACCCCAGGAATTCAATTGAATGGTTATTTATGACATTTGATAACATTTAGACTCTGTTTTTGGACAAAAACAGCAGAAAATGGTCAAAAATGTTAGTGGGACCACTTTTCTTTCTTTTTTTTTTTCTTTCTTCTTTCTTTCTTTCTTTCTTTCTTTCTTTCTTTCTTTCTTAAGCACACGTTATTTTTTTCCCCTTGAAATCCTTAAAGTGCCAATTTCAAGATTTTATTGGTTACCAAACTGAAATAATGACCTATAGGGTTCACTTTTTACCGTTTACCGCCCCAAACACAAATCTGATGAACTTTATAATGGCTTTGTTTTTTAAGCGGGCTGCACGGTGGCGTGGTGGTTAGCACCGCAGCGCCTCACAGTATCAGTTGCTAGTTCAATTCCTGGCTGGGGAGGGGCTTTGAACAATTCCAATAGTTCCTTCCTGTGTGGAGTTTGCATGTTCTCCCGTGTATGTGTGGGTTCTCTCCAGGTTCTCCAGCTTCCTCCCACCATCCAAAGACATGATGTTAGGTTAACTGGT
The DNA here is from genome assembly GCA_023101725.1 of Atherinomorus stipes. NCBI lineage: Eukaryota > Metazoa > Chordata > Actinopteri > Atheriniformes > Atherinidae > Atherinomorus > Atherinomorus stipes. Next base: position 58,169 of record JALJCO010006781.1, read on the forward strand.
CACTCTAAATTGCTCCAGTGAATGTGAGAGTGAATGGTTGTCTGTCTCTCTGTGTTGGTCCTGTGACAGACTGGTTACCTGTCCAGGTGAACCTGCCTCTCACCTGATAATAGCTGGGATAGAACTGGATAAGCAGTACAGAAAATAACTGACTTTTTTTTTAAGTTAACACAAGGCAAATGAACACAGAAACAACAGACAGATCAGTTCAACCATGATGTATGATGCAGCGTATACACAGTTTAAAAGAAACCAAAAAAACTTGAAGAAACTGTAAAGTGAGGTGCGTGCCCTCATATACTCGTGTTACGTCTATGTCTTCATGTATGATGATTATCTTTATTTGGAGGTGAAAAGGTTGTGAAAGTCCACCGTGCTCTCACGCTCACTGCATGCAGCAGCTCCAGCAGCCAGCAGGGGGCAGCAGAGGCTCGCAGACGATGTTCACTGAAACAGAGCAAATCTGGAAACACAAGCAGAGGTGGAAGTAACTAGCTACATACTGGAACTGAGTAGTTTATGTGAGCACTTTTGGATTAGTTTTTGAAATAGGTCATTTTACTCTTACTCAAGTACATTTTGACCCAACCAGTTTACTTTGGAACCCTTCCTCGTTACTTTATTATTATTAAATAAAGTTATTAAAAGTTAAAGTTATTAAATGCAGGAGGAGAAAAACAGCCTGAACGGGTTTTTGTCAAACGTCACGGATTGTTCATCATATCGTCTCATATTATTGTGCTCATTCGTTGGTTAGGACAACTGAATTTATGATTCATGTTGCTATAGGAAGTAAAAAGAGCAGTGTGTGAAGGATTTGTTCAACATTTTCACCATCTTGGATTCTTTGAGTTGGTTTTATTTTTCTCTTTTTATTATGAAAGTTTCTCAAAAACAGTGTTGGATTGGATTTATAACTCATCCTTTATACAGCAAATAGCTGAAAGTAACTCAGTAACTTTTACTCAGAGTACAACTTAAGTTAAGTACTTTTTTACTTTTACTCAAGTACTTTTTTAGATGGGTACCTTTACTTTTACTTGAGCAGAATTCAAGCAATGTAGAGATACTTTTGTTATATACAATTTTTCTGTTTTTCCACCTCTGAACACAAGCTGCAGAAGCAATACGATAACATTAACGTTACCACTGCCAAGGGAACGTTGCCCTCCCCAGGACGGATCCACAGCTGATGATGGTGAAGCCACAGCAGAGATCCACTCCTCAACGCGAAGATCTGGAAGCTGAGGCTGAAGTTCACACCAGAACTGGTGGTGTGATGGTGTGGGGGGGGGGGTTCTCTTGGCCCACTTTGGGTGCTAACGTGGCGGTTTAACCACCGCAGCCCACCTGAGTGTCGTTGCTGACCGTGTCCATCCCTTTATGACCGCAGTGGAGCTTCCTCCGATCGCGCTGTTGCTGCAGTTGAGGCATTTGAAGTGAAGAATAAACGAGCTAAAGGTTATTTAACGTCGACCCTGTCATGCTGCGCTTTCCAGCAGGGGGGCCGACACGGGGGAGAAAAGCGTCTGATGAAAATGGAGCGTTCATGTCTGCGCGGGCAGATTCACTTACTTTCACTGACCAGATGATTTTGCGTAGCTATGTTCATATTTTGTGAAACAGTCTTTATTTTTCAGGTGGACAGCTGACTGCAGGCGCCAGTAAGAAGGATGACAGCATGTTTGGATCATTAAGTTTAGCTCCTTTTCCCCCCATAAAGGACTCAAATAGACATTTTCTTGAAAGTAACCTTCAACCCGATTTAAAATGTTTTTACTGCATGCAGAAATGTCATTTCCTTTTCTCTGCAGTTGTTCATTGATTTCATAAATGCTACAGTTAACACAAAGGCAACAGAAAAAACGTTAGTTTGATTTCATTTTAAATGCCAAAGTCAGTTGTGGCTCCTGGTGTTTTCTTTATTGTAGGAAACTGGTCCAAATGGGCGTTTGACTGGTGAAGGTTGCCGACCGGCTTATATAAGACTTTCTCACGTTTGCGGCTCCAGACAGATTTGTTTTTTGTTTGTTTGTTTTTTGGTCCAATAGGGCTCTTTAAACATTTTGGGTTGCCGACCCCTCCGTAATGTCTCTGAGGGCAGAAGCACCTCTCAGTCTGAGTAAGGGTCTTCCCTGACCTGACAACGCTGGAAACACATGACAGACAAGAAGAGACGGGTTCAACGCCGGAGCGTTTATTTCTCTGCAGAACAGTCACATCATCATTTCCAGACCACAAACAAATGAAACAAACATCCAGACCACGTGGTCCTGAAGATCCGCTCTCACATGAGCATGAAAAATAAAATTATAATTATATTAATAATAATAAAATTATAAAAACACTGTGTAAACCAAACTTTGAAAGAAAATCAGTCAGGAGACATTTAATGCACCATATAATAGCCCCCCCCCCCCCCCGCAGCTGCAGCTGGAGTCAGCATCGTATCCAGAAAATAGAGGACCAAGTTATTTTTGCTTTAAGCCTTCTGGTGCTGGATATTTATGTTAAGCAGAAGATAATGATTCATTTGCCACAGAGCAACCTTTTTCATGATGGGCCCAAGTTTTCAGTCCAAACTGGTCCAGGTTCATATTTAACACTGTATCAGTGTAATGATCATTTTAGGTTTATTTCTTTAATAACTAAAGCAAATCCAGCTGCCTTTAACAGACTGAACCTGTAAAATGTGGCTGATAAACATGAATAACATCATATAAAAATATATTCTGAGATGGTCACTAACACATTTATATCACACGTATAATTCATGGAATAAAATCAGACTCCTACAAGAACAAATTAGAATTAGGCTATAAACACAAAATCTACAACATTTTACTACAAAAAGAGGAACAACAGAAAAAACTGATGGAAACTGATTTAAAAAAAGAGATAAAATGCTGCAGTAATAGATCACATTGAAAATAAAAAAGGATCAATTTAAATAATCTGTAAAAACCTGGATTTTATTTTTGACAGGCCATTAAAGCACAAAATTTCATTCAATAATTTATTCATTTAAACTTTTCTGAGAATTTTTTAAAGAACTTCCAAACACAACAGACATTTTCTGCATCAACAGCTGATTTTCTCTCTTTTTTTTTCTTAAAAATTCTTTCTTTCCAACGAGTGTTAGATGTTTGTTTCTAGATGAAGCTGCAGATGCATCAGGGCTTCTGTTAGCATTAGCGTTAGCATTAACGTTAGCATTAGCTGGTGCTCCGTCCATCTTCTCAGCTCTGCTTTGTTATCTCCACTCACTAATCCATATTTAATAAATTGGAGTGGATTTTTGTCTCTTTAGTTGCGGTTTGGGACCATTTCTGTCTTCATTATTTTGTTTTAATTCTTCTTTACAACGTTAGCTACAGGCTAGCGGCTAGCTGAGTGTCTTCTTCTGCTTGTTTGTTGAACTCTGACATATTAGCGCCACCAGGTGGGGGGAGGCTACATTGCAACTCATCCCGTCATAAATAACAGTGTAAATATACGGTCCTCGCAGTCCTCTTGGTGGCGCTGGAGGCCCGAGCTTGGGCTGCAGCTGGGCTGATTAAGAATCACTAATCTAACTGATCTTTTAAAAATATTGACATTTGGATGCAGATTTCTAGAAGTGACTTTTGTCCCAGTGCAAGTACAGCTAACTTAATGTTAGCATGAAGCTACATAGCAGTGCTAATCTAGTTATATGGCAGCAGATAAGGTGCAGAAACCAGGTCATATTTAGTTTTCAGTATGTTTTTAGGACACATCAACTCTCTTAATCCAGATTTTCACACTGGGGCTGAAAATAAACTATGAAGATGCTCAAAGTACCTTGGTATTCACTAGGGATGGACGATATTGGAATTTTCGCCCACAGCCGATGTTGCTGGAATATACATTGTCCTACATATTATTGACGATAAATGATATTATTGTCGACATTACCGAGACCAAAATAACCACTCATGTAATGTAGGGATGCACAATATTGGAATTTTGGCCACTATTTGATATGCCAATATTTCAAAACTCATGTGGCCGATAACCAATATCGATACTGATATTAAAACTGGAAAAAAAAAAAAGCCATTGTTGCAAATAGCAGTTTTGCTATTCTTTTCATACACTGTGAAAAATAGGACTGGGAAAAAAATATCGATACACTGGAATATTGCAATATTTTCATATGCCGATATCAAATTGATATCTAAAAATGTGGTATCAATCTATTTTACTTACAAAATCTCGCAAGATTTCATCGTTCTTTTACAAAATCTCACGATATTTTGTGAATTCTCACAAGATTTTGCAACAGAATGATAAAATATCGTGAGATTTCGTTAGTGAAATTGATCCATACCGCGTTTTTAAATGTCAATGTGATAGCAGCATATGAAAATATTGCAAGATTTCGTTAGTAAAATAGATCGATACCGGGTTTTCAAATGTCAATATTATGTCAGCATATGAAAATATGATATTTACGTGTATTAATACTTTCCCCACCCTTAGTCTTTAGAAGTTTTATATTCTGTAAAAGAAGCAGTTTTTGAAGATGAAAAAGAAGTTAAGAAACAGCAGGCTGGTCAGTTAAATATCGGTGGGGTGGCCGATGTCCGATACAGTTTTGAGTCCGATATAGGCAGATACCAATAGGGGCCGGTTATATCGTGCATCCCTGGTAACAAGGTTACTTAGCGCTAAGACAGGAAGCTAGTAAGGCTGCTAGCTGATATTAAAGTAGCCATGGCACTAAAATGTGGAACTTTAACCTGTAACCAGACGTATTATGTACAGGAAAATATAAGAATGCAGAGAGAGATTTTTAAACTTTTTTGTAAAAGGTTATCACGGCCGTGTGTGTTAAAACGAACCCGATCATTCTCTGCAGATATTTTCATTTCTTTTAGCCGTCAAGAAAAACACTTTGGGACCATCTACGGTTTTTCTTTGTATTTATTCAGAATCTCCAGTGTAGGCAAGACACGACTAAATAATCTGCAGTGGAAAAAGTCCTGATCCTATCGACAGTTACAGGTCTCGTATCAGACGAGAGGGGGGGGTCTGAACGCAGACTTGATAAGGAGTTTGGTACACAAGGGGCAATAATTCACCTGGATACAGCTTAAATAGATAGCTTATCAGTGCTGAACTCCAGGCAGGCTTCGGGTGCTTTTATTCCTAAAAGAAACCCAACAGAATAAAAGTTTAAAAAAAGGTTTTGATAAGAGCTGGATGAAGATCTCCACATCAGAGGTTCAGTGTCCAGCAGAGATGCTGGGTTCTCTGCATGCTGAGTAAACAGAAAGCTTTCCATCAGAGTGTGTATGACTGCTTATTTTGGTCAGCATGGGGGGCGGGGGGGTGACAACTGTTAATCTCACAAATATGGTGCAGGTCTGTCCACAAAACTTTAACAGCAGAATCACAGAATAAATAGCCCCAAACTGGTCAGACATGTTGCAGTTCCTCGGCTTTTCACAGACACCACATACAGTACTTGTTTCATCCTGCAGACGAACGCTTGTTTCACCACATCTTCATATTTACAGATTGAGTAGTCGTTACAGAGACAGCAGAAACTGCACAGTAGCAAAGAAAAAAATCAGGGTTTTGGCTCGTGGGTCAGCGTCGCCCCTGCAAACCTCCTTGTTTAACTTTGTGATCATTAGTTTCGGCCACCACCTGGCTCTGATCTGAGTTTGGATGTTTCTCAAGATGTCTGCTGCAAGAACAAGGTTAATGAGAGCAAAACCAAAACAGCCGAGGGACGTTGAAACCGGGTTCAATCAGGGGAGGGAGAAAACGCGGACAGACAGATTCCCACCGGGGGTTTGGAGGCTGCTCGTAGCAGGGATGCTTGCCCAGCTGATGCTTTACCGGCCCTGTTCTGCGCGTCGCTTCGTGCTCACACGTTTGTGGAAAGCATGTGTGTATGTCAGTAAATGGTGAAAAGACTTTCTAATATATAAATATTGAGGCTGAGAATATACTTGCTTTTCAACCTCGTGTTTGTGAATGTAACTATGTCATGAGCATGAAAATTCACACACTTGCTTATGTATCACTGTCAGCAGAGGCTAGGGCCACAATACAGGGCTGATGCTAGGGCTGGGAAAAAAAATCGATACACTGAATTATCGCAATATTTTCATATGCTGATATCATATCGATATGTAAAAATGTGGTATCGATCTATTTTACTAATGAAATCTCGCGAGATTTTGTTGTTCAGTTAAGAAATCTCGCGGGTTTTCGTGAAATCTCGCGAGATTTCCCGTTATCTTACGAAATCTCGTGAGATTTTGTTGGGAAAAATGGATAAATATTGCATTTTTGAATCTCTATATGAAATCTGCATAAGAAAATTTTGCGATATTTCAGTGTATCGATTTCTTCTCCCAGCCCTAGCTGATGCATTTGTAAGGACAAACATGGTATGCTCGGTCTTCAGCCTCTTTTCTCAGCCAGATCAAGGACTTGTTGTTTCAGTAATACAACAGCTTTTTTTCAGAGTTTTGAGTTTTGTTTTTGACAAAGAGAAAAACTCCAAACTGTCATTTAAAGGTTTCCAGACATCCAAGAATCCCTGTATGTCCCACACTTATTCCAACCAAAGTTAACAATCCTACTGGACAGAAGGCCTGGGACGATAACAAATGCTGCTGGCCGATATATTGTCCCACATATTATTGACGATAAATGATATTATTCGATATTTCAAAACTCATGTGGCTGATAACCGATATCGATTCTGATATTAAAACTGAAGAAAGTAAGCAGTCATTGCAAATAGCAGTTTTGTTATCCGTTTCCAACGCTTTGAAAAATAGGGGTGGGAAAAAATATTGATACACTGAAATATCGCATTATTTTCATATGCCGATATCAAATCGATATTTAAAAATACGGTGTGGATCTATTTCACTTTCAAAATTCTCACGAGATGTCATCCTTCTGTTACAAAATCTCACAATATTTCATAAATTCTCATGAGATTTCGTAACAGAACAATGAAATATCGCGAGATTTCGTTCATAAAATAGATCGATACCACGTTTTTAAATGTCAATATGATACCAGCATATGAAAATATTGCAATATGTCAGCTTATTGATTTTTTTTTCCAACCCCTAGTCTTTAGAAGTTTTCAAGTCTAAAAAAGAAGTTTCTGAAGAAGAAGAAGAGGAGGAAGGAGTTTTTTTTTAAGACTTTAGAAACAGCAGGCTGATCAGTTACATATCGGTTCAATATCGGTTCAATATCGGTGGGTTGGCCGATGTCCGATACTCAGTTTTAAGGCCGATATAGGCCGATACCGATAGGGGGCGATTATGTTGTGCAACCCTAATGTAATGTTACCATATCATAATAATGCATGTGCACCCTCTCAAATGCAAATATTAAAGTTTTATTTCACATTGGAACGTCCAGAACCAGAACTTTTAAAAACTCTAAATAAATAAATAACAAAAAATAAAATAAAAAAGAACTCTGAGGCTTTGCGATGTGTTTCTATGCTCCTCAACGCTCACCTGCTGCAGTCTGTGTGTGTTTGTGTGTTTGCGTCGCCCCCTCCCACAGATACAAAGATCCTGAATGACTGATGAGATGCTTCACTCCCTTCATTTCACAGGTGCTGAGACGATGCACAGAGTGAACCCTCTCCTTATCCAGTCTGTTTGGAGGCGAAACAAGGAAAACAAATACTCGCGGGCACATGGCGATATATCGAGGCCAGAAATTTATTTTCTTTCATCTTGTGATTAATTGATTTATTGATTATCGTTCCAGGCCTACTGGACAGTCTAGTGATATCTAACTAGCTTCTGTCCTTTCCTATTAAAATGTCCTAGATATGCCACCAATATTTAACCGATATTTAACCGATCAGCCCGCTGTTTCTAAAGTCTAAAAGTAAAAAATGTGGTATCGATCTATTTTACAAATGAAATCTCACAACACACAAGAATTCACGAAATGTCATGAGATTTTGTAACAGAACGATGAAAAATCTTACAAGATTTTGTCAGTAAAGTAGATCAATACCACATTTTTAAAAGTTGATTTGATCTTGTCATATGAAAATATCGCGATATTTCAATGTACCAATATTTTTTCCCACCTCCTTTTTTCAAAGCATTAGAAATGGATAACAAAACTGCTATTTGCAACGAATGCTTATTTTCCAGCTTTAATATCGGTAACAATATTGGTTATTGGCCACATGAGTTTTAAAATATGGGTATATCGGATGTCGGCCAAAATTCCAATATCGTGCATCCCAATATGCCACTGCACACACCATCATGTAAATAAGATAAATAACATCAGATTATTTAGTTTTTTAAATAAAAGGACAGAGTACCTGACCAGAGCAACCTTACGTGACTTCTGTTGTCACTTTCGATAGAAAATAAAATTAAATAAAGGAAATTGACCTTCAAGGGAAACTCTGTCACGGAGACGCTGACTTGAATGCACAGCCTAAAGCAAACATTCCTGCTGCAGCCGGTTTATCCTGCACACGTAAAGCAGAAGGTAAAACCTCAGCAGACCCACCAGCCAAACCACTGATGTCTCTTCTTTCCTGTCTCACATAGTAAAAGTACACAGAGCAAACAGGCGGACGAGTACAGTAAGCGCACTGACTTTTTTTTCAAACATTCACTTTGTAAAACTAGAAGTACTTCAGACTACAGCGACAGTTAAGGAGCAGGGATCTTCTTTGTTTGGAGCCACAGAGTAAGGGCATGTTTCCAGACCCCGTCACACAGAGGACAGCAGGAGCCCCCGTTTGATCGGGAAGGCGGGGTCACGGGAAGTATCTCTACTGGTGACTGCCAGTTTGTAAAATGGGAATATGAGCAAATTCCTGCAGACGCGACTGGAGAATCCCCGGACACGGCTCCACTCCGGGTTTGATTCGTATGAGCATTTCTCTCATGTCCTCCATTAAAAAAAGATGAAGCTTTCATATAAATAAAAGTTAGATTAATCTCACTGTCGTAGCAGAAATTCTGCCTCGTATTGGTGTAAACTCTCTGGAACATTAGCCGGTTTGATAATATCAAGCCAACCGGTGATGGGTTTAAAGGGACAGTACACCCACAGAATGATGCTCCTTCATCCTCTCCTCATCCTCATGCGGAGCAAGACTCTGGAGCACTTTCTAATATCTCAAATGCAGCCGGAGATCCGGGGGGGGGGGGATTCGTTTTCCCCCAACTTTCATGTAATGGAGTTCACTGGCGTTCAGCAGAAAAAGGTCCATAAAAGTCCACAAAAACTTGTCAATATTCCTCCATCCTGCTCGTCCAATGTAATCCAAGTGTCCTGAGTGGGAAGCGTCCAGAATTTACTGGAAACCATCATTTAGTAGATTTTTATAGACTAAACAGTAGAACATGTAGCTGCACTGATGCGCGTCCATGCGAGTTCACGACACTACAGAAGCCGCGGCAGACGAGATCGTGCGTTCTCTTTTCTTTCTTTGTTTTAAATCAAGTCTAATCCGACGAGCGTGTTGTGTGTTGCGCCATCTTGCGGCGCCGCCGTTGCCTGGGGAACGAGTCCCAATGACCTCGTATCTGCCAACATAGAAAGCAGCGTGAATATCTGGATTTACAACGTTGGACATCGGAGCATTAATGTAAACTAGTATTGATCTCTGGAAACTGGCTTTAATGACAACCACACTGGAATAACACGCACACCTCTGATTACTGATCAAAGATTTAAAACTAAGTGTCAGATTAATGAGTGTTCACCATAATTTACCGTGTTTTTGTTGTTGGGGATTAAATCCAGTGTTTTCTGGCCATGAAATAAATGTCCTGATCTTTTTCTTCACTTATTACCACATTAAAGTTTCCTCTGATGTTCCTACAACCAGGAATGTGACGTCCTTCCACATTTCCTCCATGTTGGGAAGAACAACGTCCCATTCTCATCTGTTCTAAGTACACATGGACAGAAACGCCCCCCCAGTAATGGTGGACGGTCTAGTTGTGGTGTTTGGCTGGATTGGTCTATAGTCCAACCCCTCTTGTGTTTGTCCGCAGCTCCGTCGCTCTTAGCACAATATAAACAGCGAATTTCTTCTTCTACGCTTGCATTATCGGCAGAGTAGGCTCTGAGTGTCGCCGCTTTCGTAGCGTCGTGAACACGCACGAACGCGGAAATAGAAACTGCAATGTTGTACTGTTCTACTGTTTAATACTGTTCTACTGCAATGTTCTACTGTTTAGTCTATAAAATCCAGTAAATGATGGTTTCCAGTAAATTCTGGACGCTACCCACTCAGGACACTTGGATCACATTGGACGAGCAGTTTGGAGGAATATTGACAAGTTTTTGTGGACTTTTATGGACCTTTTTGGTTCAGTCACTGCTGAACTCCATTATATGAAAGCTGGGGGAAAACAATCCCCCCCCCCGGAACTCGGGCTGCTTTGGGATATTTAAAAGTGCTCCAGAGTCTTGCTCAGCATGAGGATGAGGAGACGATGAAGGCCCATCGTTCTGTGGGTGTACTATCCCTTTAACGGATCCCGCTGGATGCTAACAGTAGAGCGACATCCTGCTGCGTCGCATGGCCTCGCTGATCAGATACGCTGGGCTGACCTCCGGCTCCTCCGTCATCACCACGATGTTCTGCCACTCTCCGCACTGGTTGGACTTCTTGATCGTATCCACGACGCAAAGAGCGTAAAGACAATCCTCAAACGTGGCGGCCATGGTCAGAGGCCTCCCGTCCCAGGTCCGCCGGTCGTCCTGGTCCTGGAAGGCCTCCCGCACCGCCTGGATCATGCAGATGGTCCCGGTGAGGTAGGGGGAGGGAATGTCACTGAACGCCTTCTCGGGTAAGGAGGCTTTCTCCAGAGGCGTGGTGTCTTTGAGCAGGAGTTCGGGGCCGCAGCCCCCCCCTCCGCAGTTCTTTTGTCCGTACAGGTCTGTGCCGGTGACCGTTAACCTCCCCACGGTCCCCACCACGATCACCTCCTGCCTGAACTCCCCGGGGACGTTGAAGTTGAGCGTGACCGTGCAGCAGGCGCCGCCCTCCAGGACCATCTGGAAGGTGCAGAAGTCGTCGCTGGTGATCTGGCGGATGCCCTGGATGTGGTCCGTCTGTTTGACGAAGGTCTTGAGGAAGCCGTGCACCTTCACGGCCCGCTGGCCCGTCAGAAATGTCAGCAGGTCGATGATGTAGCTGCCCACTGAATGCAGACCACCCCCTCCCATCAGGTCATCGCAGCTCCAGTTGTATTTCTTTCCCAGGAGGCTGCCGCTGTGGACCTTCGGGTCAGAGAGAACGCGTCAGGACCTTTCTATCTTCGTTTTAGCAGGAAACATCAGAATAAATGAATGAATAATGCTTTCATCATCATACCTGCGCTTCACAAACCAGAAGCTCCCCAATGTACCCCTCCTCTAACAGCTTCTTCATCTGAACAAAGGCTGGCAAGAAACGCAGCACGTTTCCCATGATGCTTAGCAACTTTGGGTAGTACTGGGCCGCAGACATCATTCTGAAGGCATCCAGAGGGGTGGCGGTCCGATCACAGATGACATTCTTGCCAATACCTGAAACAAAAGATGAGACAATGAGGAGTCTGTTTTTACATTCACCTATCCGGCAGCAAAAATCTTCATTTCTGTTAATCTGAAGGTGGACACACGAACTTTCAGCCACCAGAAGTAGACATGGACTTAATCCAGCGATCCTTAACCATGGGGCCTCGGCCCAAGCTCGGGCCTCCAGCGCCACCTAGAGGCCGCGAGGACCGTATATTTACACTGTTATTTATGACTGGATGAGCTGCAATGTAGCCTCCCCCCACCTGGTGGCGCTAATATGTCAGAGTTCAACAAACAAGCAGAAGAAGACACTCAGCTAGCCGCTAGCCTGTAGCTAACGTTGTAAAGAAGAATTGAAACGAAACAATGAAGATAAAAATGGTCCCAAACCGCAACTAAAGAGACAAAAATCCACTCCAATTTATTAAATATGGATCAGTGAGTGGAGATAACAAAGCAGAGCTGAGAAGATGGATGGAGCACCAGCTAACGCTAATGCTAATGCTAACGGAAGCCCCGAAGAAAAGTTTAAATAAATAAATTGTTCAATGAAATTTTGTGCTTTAATGGCCTGTCTAAAATAAAATCCAGGTTTTTACAGATTATTTAAACTGAGCCTTTTTATTTTCAATGTGATCTATTACTGCAGCATTTTATCTCTTTTTAAATCAGTTTCCATCAGTTTTTTCTGTTGTTCCTCTTTTTGTAGTAAAATGTTGTAGATTTTGTGTTTATAGTCTAATTCTGATTTGTTCTTGTAGGAGTCTGATTTTATTCCATGAATTATACGTGTGATATAAATGTGTTTGTGACCATCTCATAATATATTTTATATGATGTTTTTCATGTTCATCAGCCACATTTTACAGGTTCAGTCTGTTAAAGGCAGCTGGATTTTCTTTAGCTATTTAATAAATAAACCTAAAATGATCATTACACTGATACAGAGTTAAATATGAACCTGGAACAGTTTGGACTGAAAACTTGGGAAATCATGAAAAAGGATGAGAACTGCTGTACCATCAACAGCAGGAGCAAGCCGACGTGCAGGTCACGTGATACGAGGTGAACCCTGTAACCCGACTCCGCCAGATGTCTGGGAATCATCCTTTAGAGTCGTTTTGGGAAGGGGCGAAAATACTGGTTAGCCGATTGGATAAGGCATCTGTCTATCACCACCTACTGTATGTCGGTGATCGCCGGGCCAAATCAACCAATCAAATCAATGAAGCATATGACGTACTAACAGAGCGATGATCAAAACATGAGCAAAACATCTTTTCCTTTGAGAAAAGCCTCCAGAGCAGCGTTTGCTCTCCTTTCAGTGGAGAAATACTCAGTAATTCAGATAAAACTTGAGTGATAGCCACGCTGACGCTAGCTTCATCTGCTGAAGCCGCCATGTTGTTCAGACTGAACTGTCGCCTCTCGTTGCGTCACACCTCAACCCGCCTCAAAGCCAACGCTGATTGGACGTTCGTTTGGTGAACTGCTCCAAATTCTCTTTAACGGAAAGCAGCCAGACTGATCTGCGGGTGAAAACCTGAAGCTCGCAGATCAGGATGGTCTCACGAAGCTATGAGCCCGGATCTTCACACGTCTTCTTCTAGCTCCGGAGTGTTGCTCTTTACCATCGTAGCGCCACCCGCAGCCTTGTAGTCGTACTACAGCGGTTTCATGGAGATGGTGAAACCTTTCCCTGGTTTTTCGCCACCGTAGGGACTTGGCCTTAAAACGAGTCCTGATTTAACAGCATCTTAAAAGAAAAAGATCTCCTCCCTGGAGGGCACTGCAGTGCTGCCAAACGCGTCGCCTCACACACAGTTTTTTCCTTCACTCTCTGGGATTTTCCTCTGAGTCACAGGAGGACTTCAACATGCAGCTTTCAGGACTATGGTCTGGTAAAAATGCAGAGATCCGAGGTTTGACTCATCCCAGGACTCCTGATGCAGGGTTGGAGCGCAGGGCAGAGAAAGCCTGGATGAGACCCAACGACAACCACTTCCAGCAGATCGAACGGCCAGCCGGGGCCAGTAACACCCAAACAGCACTGAAAAGAGAGGCTGGAAGGTGATGCCAGGTTTTTCCTAATATGAGAGGAGACTGATGGATGCGGTGAAGATGATTGCTGACAAGTTTAAACCCTTTGGATTTATAGATTTATAGAGTTTCCACATAGATACGCAAATGACTGCAAATATTTCCACTGCATGAAACTATCTCTGCAAAGCAGAGAAGAGAAGCGACCACTCAGGATGCACGATATCGGTATCGGCCTATATCGGCCTTAAAACTGACTATAGGACATCGGCCACCCCCACTGATATTTAACCGATATTTAACTGATTAGCCCACTGTTTCCTAAGTTGAAAAAAAAAACAACTTTGTCTTCCTCTTCAAAAACTTATTTTTTTACAGACTTTAAAACTTGTAAAGACTAGGGGTGGGAAACAATATCGATACACTGAAATATTACAATATTTTCATATGCTGATATCATATTGACATTTACAAAAAAGGCATTGATCTATTTTATTAATGATATTTTGCGATATTTCATCGTTCTGTTACAAAATCTCATGAGAATTCACAAAAAATATCACGACATTTTCATATGCTATCTACAAACAAAATCTCGTGATATTTCATCGTTCTGTTACAAAATCTCATGAGAATTCACAAAAATATCAACATTTTCATATGCTATCTACAAACAAAATCTTGTGATATTTCATCGTTCTGTTACAAAATCTCATGAGAATTCATGAAAAATATCACATTTTCATATGCTATCTACAAGACAAAATCTTGTGATATTTCATCGTTCTGTTAGTAAAATCTCATGAGAATTCACAAAAATATCAAATTTATAAAAAAAAAAAAATAAAAAATTAAATAAATATAATGAAAGAAAGAAAAAGGGATAGTGGTAAAAGATAGATAAATTTTAAATATTGATTTGATATTGGCATATGAAAATATCGTGATATTTCAGTGTATCAATATTTTTTTTCTCACCCCTGTTTTTCAAAGTGTCGGGAACGGATAACAAAAACTGCAATTTGCAATGACTGCTTAATTTTTTTTCAGCTTAAATATCTGTCTCGATATCGGTTATCGGCTACATGAGTTTTAAAATATCGGCACATCGGATATCGGCCAAAATTCCAAGATCATGCATCCCTTTACAAGACATATAGTACATATGTAGTTTTTAAGTGTGTTTTTAAAAAGTGGCTCGTCAGTGACCAAACTTGTGAACATTAAAAGTTCTGTTAGCTGCTGCACGGGTTGTTCTTAGTCATTTTTCATTCTTGTTTGTTCACGTGTGTGTGACTGAGGCTTCATCCTAAATGTGTGTAGATTTATGTGATGTCAGTTATAGCTTTGCCTTGTCGATTTTTGATCAGTCTCAGCTTATTTTCTAATGTTCTGAGATTTCTACTGATATGTGATTTTACTTTGTGCTGTGCAGACGTTCTGTTTTGTTTCTTTGTTGTATAGATTTTTAATAATGATGCCTTGTTCTTTACCCATGTTTTTTCTCTTTTTTAGCAGCTTTATCTCATTATTTTAGGCTCATTTGGATTGATAACCGTTTCATTTATTTTATAATTGATTGTTTCTGTATTTCCTTTTGGGATCTAGCTATGGACAACAGATGAAAACTAGCCTCTTGGTTAAATCTGGCATATTTGGAAGATGCTTTCTTTGTTTTAAAATGCTTTGTCCCTATTAAATAAACAAATAAAAGCAAAAAAAGCTCCACAGGTCAACTACATGTTAACACACATATCTAATCAGCCAATCCCACGGCAGCATTTGGTCATGCAGACGTGACCATGAGGCCTTGCTGAAGTCCAAACTGAGACCTGGTAAAGTGGCTAGAGTGAATATATGCACCACACTTGTTCACACGTGCTCGTGCTTCAGCTGTCGGAGTACGAGTCCCGGCGGAGGGCATCTGGGTTCACAGGCAGTCTTGAAAGTGAACGCTAACTAATCTGCTACCAGCTCTACCTGGCGGGGCCAGGGCATTAATCCATCTGACCCACTTCTGTGGAGACACTAAACACTTTCAACTCTGCCATTTTTCATCCGTTCTCGTTCAGCTCGCAGCAGAATGCTGGCTCAGACAGCAGCAGAGAGAAATCTGCAGGTTTCTCTGAGTGCAGTGTGTCACATCAGTGATGACCTTCCGCTCCTCCTGTGAGAAAGGCTGAGGCTTAGACGGGTCAGCCTGCTGAGTCAGCGCTGCTGCTCCAGCCGCCTGAGACAGTGTGGAAGAGATTACTGAAGCACCTGAACACCGGGGACCATCACAGCAGCTGCTGCCTCTGAGCTCCATCACTTCTGTTTAACAATGTCTCAGGAACGGTGGTGTGCAACTCTGTGGGGGACACTGTGATCCACGGTTCATCCCTCTGCACAGGGATACTCAGTTTGGACCCACAAATGATGGCGGTCAGTGGCACACACTAGGGATGCACGATATTGGAATTTTGGCCGATATCCGATATTTTAAAACTCATGTGGCCGATAACTGATATCGATACCGATATTAAAGTTGAAAAAAAAATAAGCAGTCATTGCAAATAGCAGTTTTGTTATCTGTTTCTGACACTGAAAAATGGGGGTGGGAAAAATAATGATGCACTGAAATATCGCGATATTTTCATACGCCACTATCAAATCAATATTTAAAAATGCGGTATGGATCTATTATACTTACAAAATCTTGTGAGATTTCATTATCATGCTACAAAATCTCACGATAGTTTGCAAATTCTGGCGAGATTTTAATAGAACGATGAAATATCGCGAGATTTTGTTTGTAAAATAGATCGATACCACATTTTTAAATGTCAATATGACATCAGCGTATGAAAATATTGCCAAATTTTTGTGAATTCTCGTGAGATTTCGTAACATAACAATGAGGTGTCACGAGATTTCGTTAGTAAAATAGATCAAGACCACATTTTTGAATGTTAATATGATATCAGCATATGAATATATCGCAATATTTCAGTGTATCAATATATTATCCCACCCATAGTCTTTAGACGTTTTAAAGTCTGTAAAAAAGAAGTTTTTGAAGAAGAAGAAGGGTTTTTTTTTTAGACTTTAGAAACAGCGGGCTGATCGGTTAAATATCAGTGGGATGGCCGATGTCCGATACTCAGTTTTAGGGCCGATATAGGCCGATACCGATGGGGGGCCAATTATATCATGCATCCCTAATAACATTATAATGTCCCCTCAGGGATTAATAAAGTGTTTTTTAATTAACACACTTCAAACTTTCCTGCTCATCACTGCTGTTTTATAACTTTCACCGCTGGACCATCGCATGGTTCATGGTGCATCCTGAACATCGTTCACTGAAACACACACCAGATCTCACACCTACAGCAACTCCGCACGGGAGTGGCAAGGCTGAGGAAGGAAAGGCTGGAAGTGGTGGCTGAACAGGAAGGTCAGGGTGGGTTTAAGTGAGGGTGGAGCTCTGAAGACTGGAAGTAATTACTTATTGTTTTTTGTTGTACATTCCATTGTGTCAGGATGGAAACGCACCATGGAAACAGCACAATAAACTCTACTCGCAGCCTGAAGAAACCTCAGAGAAACCAGACTTCACTTACAAGGAGAAAACATCTAAAGACCATTCATTTAAATCTGCCTCTGATTCTGTGGATTTAACACAACACGGACCGCCCACACAAAAGGTGCCGAGCCCGAGGATGCCAGAAATGAAACAGCCAGGAGAACCAGTTGGAAGTGATAGCCATCTGTCACGCTGGGCCGTGCACATGCTCCTGCAGGGCGAGGGCCAAGATCGCAGCACGTCAAGAAACTCATAACGCAGCAGTTCACACTGAAGGCTCTGGAAACAGTCTGGGGTTTTCTGAGGTTTGTACACATCTTACACAAGAGTCATGATGTAGGAGGACGTTTCCCTGACCAGACAAAAGGAAACCAGCAGACCTGGTGATCAGAAATCATCTTACATCACTGGTGCAGGAATCAGCGCAGTCTGCTTTGTCTTCGTCCACACTGGAAGCAGTTTGGATTGTCTAAGATGTCACACCTCCGTGCTAGAAACGCAAAAATGTTTACACCAGCTACAACAAAGCAGAGGAAGAGACCGACCAGCCTCATCTTTCTGTCGATTATCCCAAACTGAATTTAGTCTAAAACAGTGATTCTTAACCATGAAGCCGCGGCCGAGGCTCGGGCCTCCAGCGCCACCGAGAGGGCTGCGAAAAAAACTTTCCTTTTCCACATGTGGACCATGAGGCTCATATATTTACACTGTTATTTATGACTGGATGAGTTGCAATGTACCCCCCCCCCCCACCTGGTGGCGCTAATTTGTCAGAGTTCAACAAACAAGCAGAAGAAGACACTCAGCTAGCCGCTAGACCAGCTAACAAGCAGACTGAAAGGTTGTGTGTCTGAGATGGTGGTCAGCAGCACTGGAGCACCACAAGGAACTGTACTCTCACCATTCCTCTTTACACTGTACACCTCAGACTTCCAGTACAACTCTGATCCTGTCATCTGCAGAAATACTATGATGACTCTGCAGAAATACTCTGAAGACTGCAGAATATACTCTGACTCTGCAAAAATACTCTGATGACTCTGCAGAAATATTTTGAAGACTGCGAAAATACTCTGATGACTCTGCAGAAATATTTTGAAGACTGCGAAAATACTCTGATGACTCTGCAGAAATACTCTGAAGACTGCAGAATATAACTGACTCTGCAAAAATACTCTGATGACTCTGCAGAAATGCTCTGACTGCAGAAATACTATGATGACTGCAGAAATACTCTGATGACTGCAGAAATACTCTGATGACTGCAGAAATACTCTGACTCTGCAGAAATACTCTGATGACTCTGCAGAAATACTCTGATGACTGCAGAAATACTCTGACTCTGCAGAAATACTCTGATGACTGCAGAAATACTCTGACTCTGCAGAAATACTCTGATGACTCTGCAGAAATACTCTGATGACTGCAGAAAGACTGACTGCAGAAATACTCTGATGACTGCAGAAATACTCTGATGACTCTGCAGAAATACTCTGAAGACTGCAGAATATAACTGACTCTGCAAAAATACTCTGATGACTCTGCAGAAATGCTTTGACTGCAGAAATACTATGACTGAAGAAATACTCTGATGACTGCAGAAATACTCTGACTCTGCAGAAATACTCTGATGACTGCAGAAATACTCTGACTCTGCAGAAATACTCTGATGACTCTGCAGAAATACTCTGATGACTGCAGAAAGACTGACTGCAGAAATACTCTGACTCTGCAGAAACACTCTGATGACTGCAGAAATACTCTGACTCTGCAGAAATACTCTGATGACTCTGCAGAAATACTCTGATGACTCTGCAGAAATACTCTGATGACTGCAGAAATACTCTGATGACTCTGCAGAAATACTCTGATGACTCTGCAGAAATACTCTGATGACTCTGCAGAAATACTCTGATGACCCTGCAGAAATACTCGAACAGAAAACTCACTGATGACTGCAGAAATACTCTGATGACTCTGCAGAAATACTCTGATGACTCTGCAGAAATACTCTGATGACTCTGCAGAAATACTCTGACTCTGCAGAAATACTCTGACTCTGCAGAAATACTCTGACTCTGCAGAAATACTCTGACTCTGCAGAAATACTCTGATGACTCAGCAGTTGTCGGGAGTATCGGTGATGGAGAAGAAGCTGAGTACAGGGAACTGGTCGGTCACTGTGTGAAATGTTGCAGTAACAATCAGCTCATTTTGAATACAAACAAAACTAGAGAGATGATTGTTGACTTCAGAGTAAACAAAGCCCTGTTTACATCCGGGGAGAGGAGGTGGAGGAATGCGGGAACCTGGAGTTCAGCTGGACAACAGACCGGACTGGAAATGCAACACGGAAGCACCGGAGCAGACTGAGAACGGTCCATGTCTGCCAGGCTTCCTGAAAGCATCGTTAGCACAAATGTTCTGCCGCTCGTCCTCATGATGCCAGAAATCTTATTACTGAGTGCAGAAATAATGCAATACAGTAATAAATGTTAGCTATAATTAGTCAACTGTTTCATGAAAGAAATACAAAGGCTAATTGTGCGTTGGTCTAATTGTGTTACGGAAGCTTCCTCCAACCCTTTCCTGACCTGACCATGGTCAGACAGAGCTCTGATGCTGGTGGGTTCCTGGACTTCGTGGTGTGTCACAGTCTAGATGGACCACATCTACGGTGAATGATGCAGCAACAGCAGGTTGCATTTCGGGTTATACTGTCTGCAGTGCAGCTGCAGGTCCATTAGTGCACTGCAGCTGCATGAATGATGACAAGCATTAGCTTCACTCAGACGTCTTTAGGCCTCCGCTAATGCCTTTGATATTCAGGGAGTTTAGCATTTTCAGATTCTAGTGTGCAACTAGACAGGAAGCAGCTGGTGCTGGTGGGTTAATGGAGCACTCAAACACAAGAGTGGCTCTTTCACTAACAGCACATGCACTATAGGCATGTACGAAGCAATTTTCTATGTCAGCACACTGGCCTCCGAAGGTAGCGCTGATCACGTCATCAATGCCTTTAAACCTTTGTAAGATTTCATGGAATGAAAACGATCCACTGAAGGTGAACAGCACAGGTCTGGGCGATATCACCGTAACGATATATCTGCAATAGATAAAGAGCCTCAATAGAAAACGATTCGTTTTTCATTCCAGCCTATCATGTAGCTCATTACTCCCTCCCAACCAATCACAAACAGACCCAGGCACGCGCTGTCTCCAAGCCCCGCCCCCTCTCAAACCACAACAAAAACACGTGAAGAAGTGCGCCACCGCATGGACAGAGGAGGAAATCTCCCCAGGAAAAGCCGCGTTTCTCTGCCACTGACTGGCGGCCGCCGCGGCTGTATAATCATCATCACCACCTTCATCATCATCACTTTCAGGATGGCGAGGATTAAATGATTTAACATGAAAACGTCAACGTTCCTGAACTGACGCTGCAGCAGCAGGTGGTGATGTCATAGCTGTGCACCTGGATGCAAATGTGAGAATCACAGGATGGTAGAGGAAGGTCCCGCCTTCCTCACCTCTGATTGGCTGGAAGGCCGATGGCGCTGCTGAGCTGCATGGCTAGCTGAACAGCAGAGGTAAATGTTTTCAGTGAAGTTGTAGATTTAAGAGGAAAACAACTCCTGGTTCTTGGTTATCGTCACTAGTTTAATGATGACGGACGTTTTACTGCCGGTCACATCTTCAATAATCTTATTAGGGAGCAAGTTAACATTAACTTTACACAATAACGTTAGCTTGGTAGCTAGCTGGTCAAACTATCATACAAGGATATTTGTTTTGTGCTCGTGTGTGTGAGAGTGATCGTTTATGGTGTGTGTGTATGTTATTTTCATTTTCATTTTTTCAGTATGAAAAGGAAGTGAACCAAAAAGCCCTTTGAGTCAATAGCAGCTGTAAATGTTTATGATTTTATTTATTATTGTTTATTCACATTGCCTTACATCCACTGCCTTCACACACACTCGCTGCACCTTGTTGCAGTTTATTGATAATTCCAAACTTCGCTCGCTTTTCTTTTTCTTTTACTCAAAACGTGGATCTGTAGAAAATAAAGTTGTTCATGGTTTACCGTGTCTCTGGTCTCTATGTTCTAAAACAACGCTGGTGTCCTGAAATCTTCAGTGTGGCTTTTACTGGCGGCCATCACAGCAGGAAATAAACGAGTGGACACAGCTGGAACTTCTGCATCATCATACTCATTTACACACACATGAACAGAACTGACTGACGTCCAGATCAACACTTATTCAATAAAATCTGTAATATCTGAGTCATATTGGGGGGGTTTATGGTGTCATGACCCTTGTGTAAGTTCATCTTTTAATGGAAACTGATGACAGGTTACATCATAATCATGATCTGCTTTGACTTAAACGTTTGTTAAAGGGACTTGAGGCAGGAATTTAAAAAAAAACAAACATAAATGTCCCTTTTTTTCATACTAATGTGTGATGAAGCGCTAAATACCAAAAATAACGTTTCCACCACGTTTCTCTCCGTTGCCTTGAACAGGCTGCGTGCTGCAAAATGCGGCGTCGTTGTTCAGTCCGAGGGAGGAAAGGTAACGGGGATAAATCAGCTTTGATTTTACAAGTTGATCAGACATTCCAATAAATGTATTGATCACGGTTCTGATCACACTGGGGCTTTCTTTGAGGTCTGGAGCGACTTCACGGGTCACGTGCATGCGCATATAGTATTAGTGCACGATCGGTCAGAAAGATAACACATGAAGTACTCATGCCATTAAGTAAAAATCTGAATTCAGCATCATCTCAGAGGGAAGCTGGTTTCCAGCATGTAGATGCTGCAGTGGTGAGTTAGAGCCACAAAACACACTTTATCCTGATTTAGAAAGTTTCTGCTTCAAATATATAATTTATTTATTGTTATGACATTGAAAAAATGTCCATTTTGCTTCTGTTCTCCTGTTAAACTGGAAAGATTTAAGGCAAGGCAAGTTTATTTGTATAGCACATTTCATGTACAGAAGTGCTTTACATAAAACATTATAAGCAAAAGGGAGAGAAAAAAACAATTAGAAGCATGATTCAAAATTAAAAGCATTTAAGATTAAAAAGAGAGAATATAGAGATGTGCGGATTTTAACTCTTGAATAAAATCTACGTAAATGCAGCTGAGAACAGGTGGGTCTTCAGCCTGGATTTAAATAAACTAAGTGTTTCAGCTGATCTGAGACGTTCTGGGAGTTTGTTCCAGACATGTGGAGCATAGAAGCTGAACACAGCTGCTCCAGGTCTGGTTCTGACTCTGGGAACTGATAAAAGGCCGGATCCAGAGATTTAAGATTTTGGTTTTAGAATTAAGATTTTTATACTTCATTTAGAGTTGCTTGTGCACCTATTTTATCTGACACAGCTGTGCAACATTACGTCACATACAGCTTTGACCGAAAATAAATATTTGAATAAAACGAATCCTCTGAAATCTTTAAATCTCATTTAAGAGTAACGGAACATTTAAGATTGTCAAAAATAAAGATTTTATATCGTGATATGTAAGGATTCTTCGTCAGCTGCTCTGATGTCTGTCAGTAGTTACACATTATTTAGTCTCGTAGTCCTGGTTCCTCCTCCTCATCACATCTCACTAAAAGCTGACCTGCTGCAGTTTGCATACAACTCATGCAAAGCTAAGTGTGTTAATGTGATCCTCTGTGGATCTCCAGGGTCTCATTAGCTACTGAGATGAACAGCACACACACACACACACACACACTGTAAACATGAGGCGTAACCATGGCTGCGAGGATCTCCCTCCTGTCTCTACTTGCATTTTATTATAACAGCTGAAATTAGCTTCTGTTGGATGGAGCACAGACCAATGACCAGACTGATGATGTCACCGTTACAGACTTTCTTGGTATGATGATTGTCAAAGAAATAATCACGATTTTATGATTATTACGATTATATCTTGATTCCCAAACACTATAAATGTGTAAAATCACATGAACACTCCTCACAGATCTTTAAATTTTTAATCTGTGGCAAAAATTGATGCGTAAATGCAAAGAGATTGAATCAACTCAATTTCCTTTGTTTGTTAATACACATTGATGCATAAACAGCAAGGTCATCACTCATGTGGTATTTAAAATCTGAACTTGTTATCATCTTGTCAGAGGAGCGGATTCTGGGCGTGTAGGTACCGTATCACAGTGCTGAACAGAATCCACTCAAACCCACTTTATCCTCCTTATTTATGAACCATTCAATGAATCAAATAACCTTTTCTGCCGTCGTGGTTCAGACATGATCTTTGATGAAAAGTAGGGATGCAGGATATTGAAATTTTAGCCGATATGCAATATGCCGATATTTTAAAACTCATGTGGTTGATAACTGATATCGATACTGATACAAAAGCTGAAAAAAATAAGCAGTCATTGCAAATAGCAGTTTTGTTATCAGTTTCTGACACTGATAAATATGGGTGGGAAAAATAGCGATACACTGAAATATCGCAATATTTTCATATACCAATATCAAATATTAAAAAATGCGGTATCGATATATTTTACTTCCAAAATTTCACAAGATTTTATTGTTCTGTTACAAAATCTCACAATATTTCATGAATTCTCACGACATTTCGTAACAGAGCGATAAAATATCGCAAGATTTCATTAGTAAAATAGATTGATACCACGTTTTTAAATGTAAATATATCAGCATATTAAAATATCGCTAAATGTTTGTGAATTCTCATGAGAGTTTGTAACGAAACAATGAAATATCGTGAGATTTTGTTAGTAAAATAGACTTATACTGCGTTTTTAAATATCAGCATATAAAAATATTGCAATATTTCAGTGTATCGATATTTTTATTCCACCCTTAGTCTTTAGAAGTTTTTAAGTCTGTAAAAAAAAAAAAAGATTTGAAGAAGAAGTTTTTGGTTTTTTTTTAGACTTTAGAAACAGTGGGCTGATCGGTTAAATATTGGTTAAATATCGGTGTGGTCGTGGTCCGATACTCAATTTTAAGGCTGATATAGGCTAATACTGATTGGGGGTCGATTATATTGTGCATCCCTAATGTAAAGTGACAATATTCAGTAATCTCTATGATTTAATAATCGTGGCATTTAATACTGTGATTAATCGTGAAATCGTACTTGCTACATTCCTAGTCCGGACACACTTCATGTTTTTGCTAAAAAGCTAAAATGAAGTGATCAAAGTGTTGTTTTCATGCTGAATTCATCAATGTGTTAACACGATGATGTCACACGTGATGCCTGCAGTGCACAGCCGCCTCGAACACTGTTTTTGATGCTCTGGAGCTGCATTCCCACATCTAAAGAACCGACGTCTTATCAAAGTGAAACTATAAGAAAACATGTTTTTTTTTATGGCAGCTCTTTGCAGGGCCGTGAAAGGCGTCTTTGTGTCAGATAAAGCTGCTGAGATGTAAAAGAAGGAGGTAAAAGCTCAGAATACTAATGAGCAGCGGTCAGCTAATGGTTATCACTTTAAAGTAGCCGACTTTCCCCTCACAGATCCATGTTGCCGCCACACGTACAGACACTGCTCCTCTGTGCAGCACATGACTCACTGCACATGACGGTTAATAAGCCGACTCCTGAGCTGAAACCCGCCCCCGGGCCGGCAGAGAGGGCGAGTCATCCCGCGTAACTCAGCTGTTGCAAGACGGGAAATTTTGATGGAAAACTGTGACATTTGAAGCAGGAAGCAGATAAAATGCAGCGACGTCAGTGTCATGCATGAACACGTCATCGTTCTGAGCGGCTGCGTGCGAGTCAGAGCTGCCATGGAGACGGATGCTGACATATGCAGGACCACCTGGTTCCTTCAGAACCGTCCCAATTCCTGATGTCATAGATTCTACACGGTGCAGGACATGCGATACCACTGAATTGCTTTCAGATACGATACCAAGTAAAATTGAAACCAGTATCACCGATACTGATCCTTTTAACAAAGACCTTATCTGTTTTAAAGAATTGCTTTGAAAACAGACTTCACTTTGTCCTGGTAAATGTTCTTTACTTTTATATTGTGTAATTGTTTTAATGTGTTCTTCCACGTTAGTTACTGCTGCCATGTTGGCCCGGCCCTGCTTTTAAAAAACATCACTGATTTTCTGACTGGAAAAACAAAAGTTAGATAAAAATAAGTTGATAATTTGCATTTTTGTAGAATACTTTGTACATAAAACTAAAATTAAAGGGATAGTCCACCCACAGAATGATGCTCCTTCATCTTCTCCTCATCCTCATGCTGAGCAAGACTCTGGAGCACATTTTTAATATCTCAAATGCAGCCGGACACAACAGAAGCCGTTCCATTTTTATGAGTGAGTGTTTGGCCGTAGACTGCAGTACAAACAGGCTTTTTGCCCCCTGGTTGCCTAGCAACTGACGATGTTTGTAAACGGGAAAGCATCTATAGAGCCGTGCAGATTTAAACTTTTGGCTAAAATCTACGTAAATGCAGCTGAGAACAGGTGGGTCTTTAACCCGCAAGTGTTTCAGCTGATCTGAGACTTTCTGGGAGTTTGTTCCAGACATGTGGAGCATAGAAGCTGAACGCAGCTGATCCAGGTCTGGTTCTGACTCTGGAACAGATGAAAGACCAGATCCAGCTCCTCCAGGTCTGGTTCTGACTCTGGAACAGATGAAAGACCGGATCCAGCTCCTCCAGGTCTGGTTCTGACTCTGGAACAGATGAAAGACCGGATCCAGCTCCTCCAGGTCTGGTTCTGACTCTGGAACAGATGAAAGACCGGATCCAGCTCCTCCAGGTCTGGTTCTGACTCTGGAACAGATGAAAGACCAGATCCAGCTCCTCCAGGTCTGGTTCTGACTCTGGAACAGATGAAAGACCGGATCCAGCTCCTCCAGGTCTGGTTCTGACTCTGGAACAGATGAAAGACCGGATCCAGCTCCTCCAGGTCTGGTTCTGACTCTGGAACAGATGAAAGACCGGATCCAGCTCCTCCAGGTCTGGTTCTGACTCTGGAACTGATGAAAGACCGGATCCAGCTCCTCCAGGTCTGGTTCTGACCCTGCAGGTCTTCCTCGTGTCCTCGCTCCTGCACACCTGGTTTAAATCAATGAGTCTCTGTGCAGAACGTGATTGGCTGATAGATCCGTCTGATCAGAATCGGGTGTGCTGGAGGGGGGAGAAATGGGAAGCCTGAGGGGACACCGACCTTGAGGACCAGAGTTCCCACTGCTGGTCTAAACCATTCAGAGCTTTATAGACCAGCAGCAGAACTTTGAAGTCTATTCTCTGACAGTGTAAAGACCTCAGAACTGGACTGATGTGGTCCAGGTTTCTGGTCTTGGTGAGTCCTGAATGAGCTGCAGCTGTGTAACTGGTTTTTAGGTAGACCAGTAAAGACGCTGTTACAGCCAGAAGATGATGGACTAGTTCCAGGTTTTCCTGAGACATCAGATCTTTGATCCTTGACATGCTCTTCAGACATTCGGGGTGATGTGTGACGGCAGTTTTACCTGTAAACTGCCCCGGGTCCGTCTTAGACCTGAGAAGATCCTGACGTGTTGAAGTCATCGTTACCACTTCCTGTTTCCTGCTCCAGTGTGACTGTTCATGACATGTGAAGTGTGACAGCGAGAAGTTCACACGGACGACCGTGACTCGCCGTTTAAGGCCGACTCAGTCCTTCCCTCTGAGACCAGCGCGCATTCTTCCTCTCATACCCGTTTTTATCTCCGCCACGGAGATGTGGCTGTTTTCTGTCCAAGCTGCTTTGAATGTTACGCATTTCTGTGCAGGCAGACAGGGCGCACATACAAAACTTTCATGCTTGCCTCCTTTTTTATTTGTGCTGAAGAGATAAGCAGAAACATGCAAAGCACTTCTGCAATGGCAGTTGAGCAAACAAGCGCAGTGCAGCCGTCATTTCCAGGTTTCTCTGCTGAATTTCAGCTCCTGTCGTTTTAAATGATCTCTACATTCACCCACAACTGGGAGGCAGGCGTTTCCAAGGATAAGTTTCTTTTTTTCCAACCTGGACCTTATTTCCAGGAGTTTATACGTGCATTTACTCACCAGTAAAGTTTCTGCATCACTTCAGAAGATTTTATGCTGAGTCACCCTTCATACTCAAAAACAGAGGTACGAGACAGGAATGTTTCTGTACCTGTACGTACATTTTTTACAAAACTCTCAAAAGTACAATATTGGTCTTTATGAGGCCAGAAGTACCTATATACTATGAAAAAGGGTCCAAAGTAATCCAAAGTACAAATTTGTATTGTTGTACATAAAATCTTCCGAAGGACTCAGAGTGATGCAGAAACTTTACTGGTGAGTAAATGCACGATTAAACTCCTGGAAATAAGGTCCAGGCTGAAAAAAAAACCAAAGTTATCCTGTAAGGGTTCGTGTTCCTGCTTTCGTCCAACAATCTTATGCTAATCAGTCGTGATGTCATAACCTCCTCGCTGATGTGGAACAGCATCCTCCCAGCTTCACGTGCGTGCACTTTGACCAGCTGCACACTCAAACACAGAGGTACCAATTTGTACCTAAAAGGGTCCAAAGCTTGTTGCTGGGGGGGGGGGTTCCTTTCTGAAAGACATTTCTGTACCTTCATGGTCCATTTTTGCACCTTATCAAGCTGTATGAGTTAATAAAGTACAATTAAACCAATTAAAGATGATGAATAAAAGTCAATAAAATAGAGATTATGACAACAACCAAAGATGCTAATAATAAATGAATAATTATTATATAAATATTAGGCCAAACACATATATAATTATACATATAATTATTACTATGATTATTTTGAAAATATTATAATATAATAACTATAATTATACTACTGTTTAGAAGTACTGCTATTTATAGTTATTGTACAAGCTACACACATTTTTCAATGCTGCAGGTACCCTTAGGGTTGAAATGGTACAAATGTGTACTTTATATTACTTTGGACCCTTTTTCATAGTATATAGGTACTTCTGGCCTCATAAAGACCAATACTGTACTTTTGAGAGAACATTTGTAAAACATGTACCTGCAGGTACAGAAACGTTGCCGTCTCGTACGTCTGTTTCTGAGTGTGTAGAGGAGATGGTGAGCAGTAGCTCATCAGCATCATTTAATGATTATCATTAAAAGTGTTTCTTTGTTATAATGATTTGTTTTATAAGAAGATGGAGGACATGTCGGCTCATTTTTCCTTGTAAAAACAGGTATTTTGGTGTCGGACGTCATTTGAAACTTGCCTGAAAATCCAGCGTTCCAGTTTTTTTGCTTTGTCAATAGTCCACATGCGTGTGCTCTCAACAACATGAGATTTGGTTCTGCGTCGGTGTTTACATCACCACAGGAGGCTACGCTATGCTATCTGTCCCCCCTGCTCCTCTTCCTCCACCTGATATCACCTGCTTCGCTGCTGCAGCATCACTGAAGACTGTTAAACATGTCTGAACATCGCTCCCATGTCAGCTGCACCATTTCTGATCAGCACAAGTGTTTTCAGTGGGGGTGTAAATCGCTGGTTTGATCACGATACGATATTATATTGATACAATGGGGGGGCGATTCGATATCTGCTGATACCTCACATTCAGTCACGATATGATTTTGAAAAGATTCAATTTGGGATCCATAAATCAATATAAAACTATCTAAAACTATGTTACAAGCTATTGTTTCTTAACGTAACTGTAATCCTTGCAGTAAATCCCCCTGTGTCTCATCTATAAACATGGATTTTGTTGTGAAAATATTGTGTCAAAGAACTTTCAAAATAAAGCCATTTTCATAATAAAAGTGGGTTGCCGTGGTGATACTGGTCTTGTTGCCAGTCTCCCCACTAAAACACGGCAATGATTTACGCCACTGCAATAGTTTGATCTGACATGGTGACCGTCCTGCTGTCGACCTTTATCCCCCCCCCCCGCAGCTTATCTGGAAGCCGTACCGTAATACCTGGAGTTTTTACGCAACTGAATTTTAACCGCAAGTGTTGGCTAGTGAATGACGGCTCACTTTAATGTAGGGCTGTCACAAACGATTATTTTGATAATTGGTTAGTCACAGATTATTTTTTGATTAGTCAACTAAGCGGATCATGCAAAAATTGCAGCTTATTTACAGAACCAGTCAAAAGTTTGGACATTTTCTCATTGAGTCTAATGAGAAAACGTGTCCAAACTTTTGACTGATAGTGTGTTTATTTATGTCAATAGGGGATTATCACGCTTACCGGAAGTTCCCGGTATTTTGACACTTCCTCTTCCGGGCCATGTTAACGACAGCCGTTCCTGCTCTGTTATACTGTTTAAATCGGATAAACTCCAAACATACTTAAGTTTTCATTCCAGACTGAAGTGATACTGGATCAAAAGCTGGATCAAAGCGATCGATTCGCCGCGGTGAAGGACCGAACTTTATAATAAAACATGTTTGTTTGTCGCCGGTGGGGCACAACACCGGCACTTCACAGCATGCTAGCATTAGCCAGCTAGCGTTTACTGACGTGCTTAACATTGTGGTCTTAAAACACACAAACATCTGAAAATCGGGTCTGTACCCCCCGTCCAGTGGAACAACTGGGGACTGCCAAGAAAGGAGACGCTTTCAGATGCTTGTGTGTTTTCAGCCGCACAAAGTTAGGCACGTCATCAAGCTGGCTAATGCTAACCTGCTAACACGACTGCGCAGTCTGCCGGCCACAAACAAACGTGTGTCGTTTTATTATAAAGTTCGGTCCTTCACCGCGGCGAATCGGTCGTTTTGATCCACTTCTTCCTCAGCATCACTTCAGTCTGGAATGAAAACTTGGCATTGGCGTTTATCCAATTAACAAAGTTTAACAGAGTAGTAGCTGACGGACTACTGTTAGCAGGTTAGCATTAGCCAGCTTGATGACGTGCCTAACTTTGTGCGGCTGAAAACACACAAGCATCTGAAAGCGTCTCCTTTCTTGGCAGTCCCCAGTTGTTCCAGTGGAAACGGGGGGGTACAGACCCGACTTTCAGATGTTTGTGTGTTTTAAGAATCAAAATGTTAAGCATGTGGGTAAACGCTAGCTGGCTAATGCTAGCATGCCGGTGTTGTGCCCCACCGGCTGCAAACAAACATGCTACGTTGTTTTATTATAAAGTTCGGCCCTTCACTCTGGAGAATCGCTTTGATCCACTTCCTCCTTAGTATCACTTCAGTCTGGAATCCGTGAAAATTTCAGTAGGGTTGGCGTTTATTCACGTTATCTACGAAGTAAAGCAGGGACATTGAACTGGGCCGAAGTGGGCCGTCTAACTGTATACAAACCGGAAGTTTGGAACACGGAAGCGTGATAATCCCCTATAAACTATTCAAGAAAAACTGATTAGACAGACAGTTTGAAGGAACAGCGGAAATTTTAAGAGGAAAAACAAAACAATTAGTCGATTATGAATTTAGTCACCGACTATTTTGATAGTCGTCGATTAGTCGATTAATTGACTAATCGTTGCCCTACTTTAATGTGTATCTGAGAATGCCGGCTAGAATTACTGCGGTAAATATATTCTTAATCAAATTAAACAGGTTTCGAACATTCTGCCCAGTTAAATCTCACATGTACTCACGAGAGAAAGCCGTGGGATAAAAACAAAACAGAACGAGCTCTATTATTGAGATTTTGTTCCTTTTTCCCCTCTGATAAATCTTAAATATTGATTTAAAGACTTTATGTGAGACTGGATATGTGAAAACCAGGTGATGACTCCTTTAAAGCTGGAGTGCCAAAAGCCCCGTTTCCACCAGTGGGCCGGATCGGTCCACATGTTTTTGTATCTCCACAGATAAAAACTGGGACGGGTACCCTTATATCCGACCCGACCCATCCTACTTTTTTGGTACCCTTCCGTAGGGGTCCAGATCTAACCGATCCGGACCAAAGAGGTGGAGCTAATACACAGCAATCCGGGTCCAGATCTAACCGATCCGGACCAAAGAGGTGGAGCTAATACACAGCAATCCGTTCATTGTGTGAAAAAATCCGTCACTTCCCGCGTGACCCGTCATAAAAACAAAGCAGGGATGAGCCTTTGCTCTTGTCTGCTGTGGTGTTGGGGTTAAAGGACGTCGCATGGCGATGATGTCACGCGGTCACGGAGCAGCGCTTTCCGGTTATTACTCCGCCTCCTACAGTTTGCTGTGGGGACGCGACGTGAAATCAGCATATCCGTTCCAAAACCCGCCCAGCCCGACCCATACCAGACCCAGTCCAGACCCGACCCAGACCCGACCTGACCCAGGCCCGACCAAGACCCGACCTGACCCAGGCCCGACCAAGACCCGACCTGACCCAGACCCGACCAAGACCCGACCTGACCCAGACCCGACCAAGACCCGACCTGACCCAGACCCGACCTGACCCAGACCCGACCTGACCCGACCCGACCCAGACCCGACCTGACCCAGGCCCGACCAAGACCCGACCTGACCCAGACCCGACCAAGACCCGACCTGACCCAGACCCGACCTGACCCAGACCCGACCCAGACCCGACCTGACCCAGGCCCGACCAAGACCCGACCTGACCCAGACCCGACCAAGACCCGACCTGACCCAGACCCGACCTGACCCAGACCCGACCTGACCCAGACCCGACCCAGACCCGACCTGACCCAGACCCGACCCATAACCGACCTGACCCAGACCCGACCTGACCCAGACCCGACCCAGACCCGACCCAGACCCGACCTGACCCAGACCCAGACCCGACCCGACCTGACCCAGTGCCGAATGCCGATAGCCGATTAATCGGCCAATATCTCACACACACACACGCTCACACATGGACACACACGCACTCACGCACACACACACATACACGCACACACATGGACACACACGCACTCACGCACACACACACATACACGCACACACATGGACACACACGCACTCACGCACACACACACACACACGCACACACATGGACACACACACACACACACACACACACACACACCCTCCCATGTGAAAAATTCAACACTGTTGAATATATAAAGCTAAAGGATACATAATATATCAATAGATATTTTTTAGAGATAAAAACATGTAGCTTTTAGTAAATGAAGAGGTCCTTTACATTTTATGAGTGATGTTAGCGATGAAAATAAAAACAAAACAAGCTGATAAACAGACGTACAGTGAAGGAATCGGACCTGGTTTCTCCTCCTCACATAGTCAGGCTGTAACCATAAACATATTCTGTTCATCTTAACTTTTTCATTATGTTTTCTGTGTTTTATTCTAAAGTGTCTTTGGGTGTCTTGAAAGGCGCTGTCAGTTAAAATGCATCATTATTAGACGGACAGATGGATTGTGGGTAAGCAGTATTATGCGGTAACAGTATCATTAAAGGCAGACAGGCATCTGTTTCGTGTTTCGTAGTGTTTTCAGGTTTTCCAGCTGCTCTCAGGACGTAAAAATCACCATGATGTGTTGCTTTACACAGACAGGCACAGACACGAGTAGTGCTCATCCGCTTTACACGCACACGCTTCGTGATTTTTTTTTCAAGATGCATGAGGTGTCAGGTTGCTGTAATAAGCTGAAGCATCGGAGCAGATGCTTCCAGATCCACGTGTTTCCTGCTGTTCAGTGTGACCCACATGAGGACACGCTGCAAGATTGAGACAAAAATAAGAGGTTAAAGGAGATCTGGGTCATAAAGTGGTATGAACTACGGAGCAGCTGTGTTGTTTTCGCTAACGATGACGAGCTAAACACGTCTCTATGATGACTAAAACATAACGAGATGTGCGAGTTTTCATTGAGGGGACGAGACTGGAGGAAAATGTCAGTGTTTGTCTGTCAGACGTTCATGATGCTGGAAATTTCTGCAATTTCTACATAAAAAGTAGTTGCTTCCTCTTCTTGTTTGGGCACCGGCGTGCAGCCACGTGCACATCAGAGTTCTGCAGGTTTACCGACCCGCATCCACCCGAACCCAAACCGAGACCCACAAACCACGGCCCTCCCTGCCAAACCTGACCCGCACATCAACACAATACGTTACTAAATGTATGAATTTACCGTAGTCGCTGTCATTTTGCCACTTATTTATTAGACTCAGAGATTCCTGCGTAAAACATCATCATCCTGGTTTTAACGTTGCTCTCCGTTCCTGCTTCGTATTTCCAGCAGTGTCTCTGCCTGCTGGAAATGATCCCGATGTTCAAAACACGTCATGTTCACAAACATAAGAAAAAGAAGCTTATTCTCACTGAACTACAGAAATATCCGCCCTCACATGAACCCTGATATTACTCTTTGTCATTTCTATCAGCGGTTTTTTGGATGACCCGTCGGGTATCCGAGCTGTTGCAGGACTCTGGTGCACACGTGCACACGCCTGCTGTCAGACATGCAGGTGAGGCAGCATCAGTCAGCTGCTCGGTGGTCAGAAACCATGAAATGATGATGGACACTTCCAACAGCCCATAATCCATCAGAAAGAAAACAGAATGCATTGTAGGCAATATGATTGATGTAAAAAAGTAATAAGGCTCATTCAAAAAAAAAAGTTCTGGAATGCGCTGCTAGGTAGCTGCAATTTGTGAAAGCTCTCCCTTAACTTTTGTGTTTTTTTCAAATATAGTTGTCTTTTTTATCGACATTATTGTCAGATTAGGTTTTTCTTGGTTTTTCAATTCGGGAGATTTTTCCTTGTATATTTGGCTTTTTTCACTGCTTGTTATGATGTGTATCCATAGCAACGGAAAAATTGTTTACCACCGGGATCAACTGTTAAAACTCTCCCAAATCAAGATTTTCAGCGAAATAACACGTCAAATCCCAGTGGAGTTAAGGAGAAAGACAAGAGGATGCAGGGCAGGGGTAAGGCAGAGAGAAAAACGGTGGAGATTTAAACCGTTCCTTCCAACTGTTGTGATGGGTAACGTGAGATCGCTAGCTAACAAGATGGACCAGCTTGAAGTGCTAACAAGGTCTCAGAAAGAGTACAGAGAATGCAGTATCATGTGTTTCACCGAGACTTGGCTGCATGAACACATCCCGGACTGTAATGCGTCTGTACACGGCTTCAAGACGGTCCGTGCAGACCGAAATAATCAGCTCAGCTGGAAGCGGAAGGGAGGCGGAATTGCAGTGCTGGTCAATCAGCGTTGGTGCCATCCAGGACACGTCACTGTCAAGGAGAAGATCTGCACAAGAGACATTGAACTGTTAGCTGTGAGTTTCCGTCCATATTATTTACCCAGAGAGTTTGCCTGTGTTATTCTGGTAGCGGTTTATATAATACCAGGTACCGCACCAGAGACAGCCTGTG
The DNA here is from genome assembly GCA_023101725.1 of Atherinomorus stipes. Taxonomy (NCBI): domain Eukaryota; kingdom Metazoa; phylum Chordata; class Actinopteri; order Atheriniformes; family Atherinidae; genus Atherinomorus; species Atherinomorus stipes. The sequence goes on from JALJCO010006781.1 coordinate 92,675, forward strand.
ATGTCATCAGCTCCGTCGTGGCTAAACTACAAACACAGCATCCAAACTCATTCATGGCGATCTCTGGAGACTTCAACAATGTCTCCCTCTCTGCTACGTTGCCAACTTTCCAGCAGTTTGTCAGCTGCTCCACCAGAGAAAATAAGATGTTGGACTTATTTTATGCAAACACTAGGAATGCATACAGCTCCTCTGCCCTGCCTCCTTTAGGAAGATCAGATCATAATCTGGTTCTTCTCACCTCCACCTACAAGCCCATCGTTCAGCAGCAACCAGTCATTAGGAGGACGATTAAAACCTGGTCTACTGAGGCTGAAGATGCTCTGAGAGGGTGCTTTGAGGCCACAGACTGGAATGTCCTCTGTGAACCTCATGGAGATGACATCAACACCATGACTGAGTGTGTGACAGATTACATAAACTTCTGTGTGGACAACATCGTTCCAACAAGAACAGTGAGGTGCTTCCCCAATAACAAACCCTGGATCACCAGTGACCTGAAAAAGCTGCTGAACATCAAAAAGAAAGCTTTCAGGGATGGAGACAGGGAGTTACTGAAGACCACACAAAAACAACTGAAAACACAGACTAAGAAGTGAAGGAGGACTACAGGAAGAAGTTGGAGAGCAGCTCCAGCAGAACAACGTGAGGGATGTGTGGTCGGGAATGAAGAAGATCACTGGCTTCAAGTTAAAGGGGGACCAGACTGATGGAGGTCTGGACAGAGCTAACGAACTGAACATGTTCTTCAATAGGTTCAGTTCCCCCCTGCCGACAACCCAACATTCCACACACCCTCCATGAGCTCACAGCTTTCCTGTCCCACCTCCACTCTGTCACCCTGCACCTCAGTCATGGACCTGAACACAGCCTCATCTCCCTCCACATCAGGACATCCTGAGACTTCCTCTGTCTCCACCTCCAGCCTGACTGTCTCCTGTGACCAGGTCAAGAAACAACTAGAAAAACTGAACCTGAACAAGGCTGCAGGTCCAGATGGTGTCAGTCCCAGAGTTCTCCAGACCTGTTCAGAACAACTATGTCCGGTTCTCCAGCAACTTTTTAACACCAGCCTGAGACAGAACAGAGTTCCTGTGCTGTGGAAAACATCCTGTTTTGTTCCAGTCCCTAAAAAACCACAACCAGCTGAACCAAATGACTACAGACCAGTTGCTCTGACATCTCACATCATGAAAGTCCTGGAGAGACTCTTACTGGCTCACCTCAACAAGCAAGTGAATACCTTTCAGGACCCATTACAGTTCGCATATCGTAATGGGCTTGGGGTTGAAGATGCCATCATCTTCTTGCTTCAGAGAGAGCCCACTCTCATCTGGACCAGTCAGGCAGCACTTTGAGGGTCATGTTCTTTGATTTTTCAAGTGCATTTAATACTATTCAGCCTGCTTTGCTATGTCAGAAGCTCCATAACTTCCAGGTGGATCCTCCACAACCACCTGGATTTACGACTACCTCACAAACAGACCACAGTTTGTGAGACTGAAAGGTTGTGTGTCTGAGATGGTGATCAGCAGCACTGGAGCACCACAAGGAACTGTACTCTCACCATTCCTCTTTACACTGTACACCTCAGACTTCCAGTACAACTCTGATCCTGTCATCTGCAGAAATACTCTGATGACTCTGCAGTTGTGGGGTGTATCAGTGATGGACAAGAAGCTGAGTACAGGGAACTTGTCAATCAGTTTGTGAAATGGTAACAATCAGCTCATCTTAAATACCAGCAAGACTAAAAAGATGATTGTTGACTTCAGGAGGAGCAAGAATAAGCAGCATAGTCCTGTCTACATCCTGGAAGAGGAGGTGGAGGTGGTGGAGAACTACAAATACCTGGAGTTCAGCTGGACAACAGACTCGACTGGAAATGCAACACTGACTACATCTACAAGAAAGGTCAGAGCAGACTCTACTTCTTAAGGAAGCTGAGATCATTCAACGTCTGCACCAACATGTTGCAGATCTTCTACAAGTCTGTTGTGGAAAGTGCAATTAGCTTTGCAGCATCTGCTGGGGCAGCAGCATCAGAATCAGAGACTTGAAGAAACTAAACAAGCTGATCAAGAAAGCTGGTTCTGTGCTGGGGAGAACTCTGGAGCCGCTGGAGCTGATCGTTCAAAAAAGAATGCTGCACAAGCTGATGAAGATGATGGAGGACACTTCCCATCCTCTCCACAACATGGTGAAGAATCAACAGTGTGTTCAGTGGGAGGCTGCGTCAAGTTCGCTGTAGGACGGAGAGATACAGGAATTCATTCCTGCCAGCAGCATCACCCTAAAGAACAAGACTAACTGACTTTTTTGTTTATTTAAAAAAAAAAAAAAAAAAAAAGTGAGCTTTTACAATACTGAATTTCCCTTCGGGGATGAATAAAGTATTTTTAATTTAATTTCATTTCATTTTTTATGAATTTCAGTTGATAGAAGCTTGATTCTAATTTCCAACACTTACTGACCTAAATTCAAACTTTTTTTTCTTTTCTTTTTTTAATACAGCCTAACTGACTAAAACTATCAGATTCAGAAATGACTAAAATGTGACTAAAACTAATCAGCATTTTCGTCATAAAGACTAAGAGCAAACCTCCGCTAGCTGCCAGAAACAACACTGCAGAGTAGGAGGATATTTTGTTGAAAGGAGAGAGAGGTAATGGTGGCACATGCTCACATTTGCATCCACGTCCCCTGAAACTAAAAGTCTTGCATGCGAGTGCAGAGGAGGCTCTTGGTGATGTTAACGGTTTGACTATGCAGTCACAAAAACACCGTTTGCACCCAACGCACAACAGGAAGCGTGAAGCACTTTTCTGTGGTTTACCAAAGTCTCGCTTCCTGTTGCAGCTGTTTAGATGCTTCACCTTCCAGTTTTTAAAAAATGCAAAACAATTCATCTTTGACCTCCTGTGTGAGCTAAAAATCTGCTGAAAACAAAAGCAAAACAAACTCGATCAATATTAAAGGCAACTTCGGCGTCTAAGGGAGAAAAAGCCCCCACCTCCTCATGTCTGCAGCCGCCTCCTGCCCTCAGTCCCCGACTCAACCCAAACATCTGAGGAAGACTTCTGCAGAAGCTTTGTGACATCGAACCTGATCAGAGGTGTGGTGATGATGGAGGGCATGTTTACTCTGCATGATAATCCAGCATGAATGATTTCCAAAGCCTCCAGCTGATTGCACAGGTCACTGTGTTTTGACATGCCTCCGTTAGCTCAGTCAGGGTGGAAGTGTGTTTGCAGGCTCATCTGGGAGGTATTTTAGGGTGGAAAAGCTTTAAGTAACTACGTTTATGCAACTGCATGTCATAACTTGATATTACAGCAACAGGACCGCATTAATAACTCCAAACTGAACTGCTGCTGATCTGGGGCCTCATTTCCAAAACCGGGTGTAGGATCTTTACTAAAAGTCTACCTGCGCCGAAAAATATGCAGATTTATAAAACCAGATCCAAGCAATTTCCCCTTTATAACTCACACTCTCCCTGGAAGTTTGCGCAGGTGAATTTGGCTCATAATGAGTCAAATAATATATATTATAATAATAATAATGTGTAATATGAGCCTCATAGTCCGCCCTACACACCCACTTTCCACCATAAACGGTGAATGCGCAGCACCTCATGGGTATTTTTGCATATAAATAAGCCAGGTGATAGGCGGCATTTAAAGCTTCATCGGGGCGACTTAGAAGACAATAAAAGATCCAAGTCAAGGTGCTGGTTGGTGGTGGAGGCTCATAAAAACATTTTATTTGGACCGTGGAATCACAGATGAACAGAAGTGACATTACGTTGCAGCGGTGAATGACATCAGTGGTACGTCATCCATCCAAACACCGACGGCTCGCTCCACAGAGCGCGTTGTTCAACAGCTGCACGCGGAGATTTAACGGTTCTGACGGGTCGGTCGGGTCCACTGCGAGGCAACGACAGTGCTGCATTTGAGGGCGCTTGAAAAAAACCCGGGAAGAATGGAAACTTTTATTTGTGATAAGCTCGTGATTGAAAATGCTTCAGAATGGTTGTGGGTAGAAATGATTTCACATGTACGTGTGAATTGAGACCGTGATTTTTTACGATTAATCGTGCAGCCCTACTTTCTATCCACTTGAACTAGGAAATTTCACGTATGCTCATCTGCAGCTGAACGGAGAGGAGCCTGGCAACGCAAGCGGAGTAAGCACGCGGGACTGGACTTATATAGCACTTTTCTAGTCATACCGACCAGTTAAAGCGCTTTACACTGCAGCTCGCATTCCCCCATTCATACCCCGATAGGCACATCGGGAGGCAACGTGGGAGGCAAGGTGCCCATAGACACTTCGGCGTGTGATCTGGGGTATCCTGGAATCGATCCCACAACCCTCCGGCTGAAAGACGACTGCTCTTCCACCTGAGCTACAGCCGCCCCACCTCGCAGGTTTTATTCCTGTCACACAAACCAGTTCTGAGCTGTTCTGGAACCGTCTTTCACGTACTTTACCGCTTCTAAAACCGCGTGTAGAACAATCATCCGACCGCGACGGGATCCCCGATGACTTCACGTCTATGACGGGTTTTCCAGCCGTCATTTAAACTGTGGATATTTACGTGAAAACACGTCTGATTGATGTGATCTTAGTTTGTCATGAATCTTAAATTTTGGCAAATTCTTGTAAACTTCAGTGCTGGCTGAGACAAATCAGAATCCAGAAGGAAGTAAACCTGGAGCGATGTTTCCTGACTCTGGTCCTCAGGACCCACTGCCCTGCATGTCTACGATGTGTTCCCACCCCAACACCTGATTCAGATTCATCAACTTCCTCATCGAGGTCATCGCAGGTCTGTCAACGAGCCATCCATTTGATTCAGGTGTGAAAAGTTAGGGTTGCCTCCAAGTTGCTGAGTCTGTCTGTATGAACCCTGAGCCTTCACTTCCATTTCAATATCCTCTTCATCAACATTACTCTGCTGACAAATGACGTATTCCTCAGATGCATCCTGCATTTCTCTCTGTCTAGTTGACATTTCCAACTCTTACTCCAGAAATTTAACAGTTTCCTTCTGAATATGTTGACTGAAATCTCTGAGGAATCCATGTTGATGCAGGCAGAAATGAACTAAAAGAACGCTTGTTAGACTTAGCAACTGTAAGCATGGGGGGGGGGGGGGGATTTAGCGAAGGGTCAATAGGGAATAATAAGGTTAACGGGAGGTGGCGGGTTTTGAAACTTTCTTTTCCGGGTTATAAAAAAGAAGGGTTGTTCTGTTTTTAAAAAATTAAAAAAATGAAAAAAACAAAAAATATATAAAATTTTTATTCAGAAAGGAAATAAAATAAAAAAAAGGAGAGAAAAAAGATGGGTTGGTGGGGGGGGAAGGAAGAAAAAAAAAAAAAATGAAAGTTTTTTTTGTGTCGGGGGGGGAAAACGGAAGAACATGACAGCATGAAAGAATAAGGGAAGCAAGAGATGAGTGATATAGTAAATTAAAAATGACAAAAAAAAAAAAAAAAAAGAATGAAGGGGTTGTGTGTTCGAGTGGAAAGGGGGGGGAAAGGAAGGGAAGGGAAGGGAAAAGAGTGTATGGTGAGTTTGTGTTTACAGAAATGAGGAAGTAAATAGGGATGAGGAGGAGGAAAATGATGAGAAGCCAGGAGGACGGCGCGGGCTGAAAAGAAAAAAAAATGTGTGTTTGTATAAATATTAAATTTTTCGCGGTAAAATGGGTGTAATTAATCAATTTTTTTCAAGTATTACTTCAGAATAGAATGAAAAAATAGGAAAAGTGAAAATTGGAAGAAAAAAGAATTAAAAATAGAAGTGGGAGGAAAATGGGTGAAGAGTGTAAAAAATAAGGAAGAAGGAGGTGAAAAAAAATGAGGAAGAAAAAAAAGAAACAAATAAAAGAGATTCTTTTTTTAGCGGGTCCTAGCTGGGTGGTTGGAAATGGGGGGAAAGGAAGAGGGAGAGTAGAGAGATGAGTTTTAAAAGGTAAATAAAAAAAAAAGAGAAAAAAAATAGTAGGGAAAAGAAAAGAAGTGGGAAGAGGAGAAATGGTGGAGAGTGGGGGGAAAAGAAAAAAGGAGAAAAAAAAAAAAGAGTGATTTATTAAAATGGAGATCTTTAAATAGGAAAAATAAAATGATTAAAAAAGAATTAAAAATAGAATAAAAAAAATAAAAAAAAAAAAAATAAAATAATATAGAAAAAAAAGAAAAAAAAAAAGAAAAAAGGAAAGGGAAGGGAAAAGGAAAGAAGATTATGGAAAAACAAAATAATGATAAAGAAATTATGATAACGGGACAAGAAAGACTTCAAAAAGACTGAATGACAGAGTCCTGGGGGAGGAGAGCCAGTTCTCACAGCAGCAGTCAAAAGTTTGGACATGCTAACCTCTTCAATTCAACATGCAAGCGTGTCTAAACTTTTGACTGGTAGTGTACATTAACACGTCTTCTTCTGGAACATCAGATTTTCCACCACTCCTCCAGAACAGTCGTGGAATGTCTGGCTGGAGCCAGAAAGAGCGGCCAGGACCGGTTTTACCTCCATGACTGAGGAGGACTCGTGGTCCCTGGAATGTCACGTCTCCGTCCCACCTCCAGGTGAGCCTCCATGAACGGAGTGCACGGAGATACAGCTGTGTGGAAAAGTGTTTGCCTCCCAGGGCTGGACGATACAGGACAAAAGATTATCGGAAGAAAAAAAGTCGGTATCGATCGATATTTATCTAAAAAAACCAACATTCTCAAATTAAAAGCCATTTCAGGTGCAGCCCTGGCCATTTAAGGTGGATTTCTTTGTGGTGATTCGTCATTTTTTACGGACATTTTATTGGACGCTGATCTGGAGTGGATCTAAATATCTCGAAGGAATTCAAGTTTCACCAAAAGTATCTGGGTGAGTAAATGAATGTATTTCATGCTAGAAAATAGATCCAGATTGAAAAAAAAGAACTTCCCCTTTAAGCTTTTTCTGAATGACCTACTTCTTCTACTTCAGCTGCTTTGCTATGTGAGAAGCTCCATAACTTCCAGGTGGATCCTCCACAACCACCTGGATTTACGACTACCTAACAAACAGACCACAGTTTGTGAGACTGAAAGGTTGTGTGTCTGAGATGGTGGTCAGCAGCACTGGAGCACCACAAGGAACTGTACTCTCACCATTCCTCTTCACACTGTAAACCTCAGACTTCCAGTACAACTCTGAGTCCTGTCATCTGCAGAAATACTCTGATGACTCTGCAGTTGTGGGGTGTATTAGTGATGGACAAGAAGCCGAGTACAGGGAACTTGTCAATCAGTTTGTGAAATGGTAACAATCAGCTCATCTTAAATACCAGCAAGACTAAAGAGATGATTGTTGACTTCAGGAGGAGAAAGAATAAGCAGCATAGTCCTGTCTACATCCTGGAAGAGGAGGTGGAGGTGGTGGAGAACTACAAATACCTGGAGTTCAGCTGGACAACAGACTCGATTGGAAATGCAACAGTGACTACATCTACAAGAAAGGTCAGAGCAGACTCTACTTCTTAAGGAAGCTGAGATCATTCAACGTCTGCACCAAGATGTTGCAGATCTTCTACAAGTCTGTTGTGGAAAGTGCAATCAGCTTTGCAGCATCTGCTGGGGAAGCAGCATCAGAACCAGAGACTTGAAGAAACTAAACAAGCTGATCAAGAAAGCTGGTTCTGTGCTGGGGAGAACTCTGGAGCCGCTGGAGATGATCGTTAAGAAAAGAATGCTGCACAAGCTGATGAAGATGATGGAGGACACTTCCCATCCTCTCCACAACACGATGAAGAATCAACAGAGTGTGTTCAGTGGGAGGCTGCGTCAAGTTCGCTGTAGGACGGAGAGATACAGGAATTCATTCCTGCAGCAGCCATCACCCTAAAGAACAAGACTGACTGATTTTTGTTTATTTTTTAAAAAAAAAAAAGAAAAAAAAAAAGTGAGCTTTTACAATACTGAATTTCCTTTCGGGGATGAATCAAGTATTTTTCATTTCATTCATTCATTCTAATAAAGATCACACGATCACTGAATTCCAGTTCAGCCTTTGCCTGGTCTGCGTTTGTGATTGGTTTGGCAGAAGGAGTGACTGTAGTACCATGCTACCTGATAGGCTACAGCGGAAAACTGTTTCTATATCAAACATGCAACGTGCATGTGACAAACATGCAAAAATAAGAAATCACACAACTGTACATCACTCTGATCCGATGGGAAGTTTCCACGTACATCAGAGCAGTTTTCTCCCAAATCACAGAGCACGTCTGATGGTTAACTTCCTCGCATCTAACAGCTCAAACCTCTGACACGAAGCAGTAAATCTCCTCAGTTTTTCTACTCACGTTTAATGAAAGGAAAAGTCATTTATATCTCAGTTCAGTTTAATAATGCAGAGTTGTTCCATCCTCTAATCCACCCTGTAACAAACCCGCTCTCTCTCCTGCCCTGGACTGAACACAATGTGATTCCTCATCCTGCACATCACAACAGCTCCTGATCCGCCCATGCCAAGGAACGCGAGGACTTTGAAGGGGAAGGGACGCTTTTCTTCAGGAATGCTCACTTTTCAGTGCAGCATGGCAGCTGGCTGAAAGAGCCCCCCAAAGTCCACACATTCATCTGAAACACAAAGGCAATTTCACAGGAGGGCAAGCTCCCCCTCCCTCTGCCCACTATTCTCCCTCCCTGCTCCTTATCCGACCTCCATCCCTTCCCTTCCCTCTCACACACAGGCTCCCAGGCAGTCATTAGCATGTTAAAGGACGTCTGGGAAACACCAACATGAACCAGTGGGTAAAAAAAACAGGCAGACATTAAAGAGGAGCAAGGCAGCATGCCGGCCCCTCCGAGGCATTCTCCTGCTGACTGTCTGAGGGGCTACCGATCCATCCGGGCCTGAACCGTGCAGCTCAAACGTCTTTCAGTCAATGCATGTAAGGACTACAGATGCGCCATATTGGAATTTTGGCTGATATACGATATTTTAAAACTCATGTGGCCGATAACCGATATCGATAACGATATTAAAGCTGAAAAAAATAAGCAGTCTTTGCAAATAGCAGTTTTGTTATCAGTTTCCGACACTTTGAAAAAAAGGGGTGGGGAAAAAATGTTGATACACTGAAATATCGTGATATTTTCATATGCCGATACCATATTGATATTTAGAAATGTGGTATTGATCTATGTAACTTACAAAATCTCACGAGATTTCATCGTTCTGTTACAAAATCTCACAATATTTTGTGAATTCTCATGAGATTTCGTTCATAAAATAGATCGATACCATATGTTTGAACGTCAATATGATACCAGCATGTGAAAATATCGCAGAAATTTTGTGAATTCTCGCAAGATTTCATAACAGAATGATGAAATTTCACAAGATTTCATTAGTAAAATAGATCGATACCACGTTTTTTAAATGCCAATATAATATCAGCATATGAAAATATTGCGATATGTCAGTGTATCAATATTTTTTCCCACCCCTAGTTTTTACAAGTTTTAAAGAAGTTTTTGAAGAAGAAGAAGAAGAAAAGGTTTTGAGAAAGGGTGGGCTGACTGGTTAAATATCGGTTAATCATCGGTTGAATATCGGTTAAATATCGGTGGGGTGGCCGATGCCCGATACTCAGTTTTAAGGCCGATATAAGCCGATACCGATAGGGGGGCGATTATATCGTGCATCCCTACTTACAGGGAAAAAAAGGTTGTAAAAATGAAATCAGTTTTGATTTTCTGCTTTTTTAACACACTGACATTTAAACTCACAACACTGTTATTATAAGTCTCATTTCCAACAGACAGCCGGGGGGGGCTGGTCCCTGAGACATGAACGCCGAGCTGCCAAGATGCTCATCAGCGCTTGGAAGTGCAGTTGCATAAGAGCATCAGTGGTGGAACATTTATGATGACACCTGCTTGCCCTTTGCAGGCCGGTTATAAATAGCTCCTCGCCGCTCGCAGCAGGTGTCTCACAGCTCATCAACAGCTAATGAACCACTGACACAACTGTGGGCACGTTAAAAACTAAATCCAAGCTAAAAATCCTCTCGTTATTACTCTGTAGCAGATGGGATCTGACATGATTACACCTTAATTCATGCTAACATTTACTTTGGTTTGCCACTTCAGCATGTGGAGAAACAAATATTAGTTTGTTTATAACGATGCAAGATGCTCCCTCAAGAGCAGTGATTCTTAACCACGGGGGCCGCGGACAAGCTCGGGCCTCCAGCGCCACCTAGAGGGCCCGAAAAAAACTTTCCGTATATTTTCACTGTTATTACGACTGGATGAGTTGCAATGTAGCCTCCCCCCACCCGGTGGCGCTAATTTGTCAGAGTTCAACAAACAAGCAGAAGAAGACACTCAGCTAGCCGCTAGCCTGTAGCTAACGTTGTAAAGAATTATTAAAACAAAATAATGAAGGTAAAAATGGTCCCAAACCGCAACTAAAGAGGCAAAAATCCACTCCAATTTATTAAATATGGATTAGTGAGCGGAGATAACAAAGCAGAGCTGAGAAGGTGGATGGAGCACCGGCTAATGCTAACGCTAATGCTAACAGAAGCCCTGAAGCATCTGCATCTTCATCTAGAAACAAACATCTGACACTCCTTGAAAAGAAGAATTTTTAAGTAAAAAGAGAGAAAATCAGCTGTTGATGCAGAAAATGTCTGTTATGTTTGGAAGTTCTTTAAAAAATTCTAATAAAAGTTTAAATAAATAAATTGTTAAATGAAATTTTGTGCTTCAATGGCCTGTCTAAAATAAAATACAGGTTTATACAGATTATTTAAATTGAGCCTTTTTAATTTTATCTCTTTTTAAAAATCAGTTCCCATCAGTTTTTTCTGTTGTTCCTCTTTTTGTAGTAAAATGTTGTAGATTTTGTGTTTATAGCCTAATTCTGATTTGTTCTTGTAGGAGTCTGATTTTATTCCATGAATAGGGGATTATCACGCTTCCGCGTTCCGGTTCCCGGAAGTTGAAACATTTGGCATTTCCTCTTCCGGGCCATGTTAACGACAGCCGTTCCTGCTCTGTTATACTGTTTAAATCGGATAAACTCCAAACATATTTAAGTTTTCATTCTAGACTGAAGTGATACTGGATTAAAAGCTGGATCAAAGCGATCGATTTGCCGCGGTGAAGGGCCGAACTTTATAATAAAACACACGTTTGTTTGTCCCCGGTGGGGCACAACACCGGCACTTCACAACATGCTAGCATTAGCCAGCTAACGTTTACTGACGTGCTTAACATTGTGCGTCTAAAAACACACAAACATCTGAAAATCGGGTCTGTACCTCCCCGTTTCCAGTGGAACAACTGGGGACTGCCAAGAAAGGAGACGCTTTCAGATGCTTGTGTGTTTTCAGCCGCACAAAGTTAGGCACGTCATCAAGCTGGCTAATGCTAACCTGCTAACAGTAGTCCGCCAGCTACTATTCTTTTAAACTTTGTAAATCGGATAAACGCCAATGCCAAGTTTTCATTCCAGACTGAAGTGATGCTGAGGAAGAAGTGGATCAAAACGACCGATTCGCCGCGGTGAAGGACCGAACTTTATAATAAAACGACACACGTTTGTTTGTGGCCGGCAGGCTATACAGTCGTGTTAGCAGGTTAGCATTAGCCAGCTCGATAACGTGCCTAACTTTGTGCGGCTGAAAACACACAATCATCTGAAAGCGTCTCCTTTCTTGGCAGTCCCCAGTTGTTCCACTGGAAACGGGGGGGTACAGACCCGATTTTCAGATGTTTGTGTGTTTTAAGACGCACAATGTTAAGCACGTCAGTAAACGCTAGCTGGCTAATGCTAGCAGGCTGTGAAGTGCCGGTGTTGTGCCCCACCGGGGACAAACAAACGTGTGTTTTATTAAAAAGTTCGGCCCTTCACCGCGGCGAATCGATCGCTTTGATCCAGCTTTTGATCCAGTATCACTTCAGTCTAGAATGAAAACTTAAATATGTGTGGAGTTTATCCGATTTAAACAGTATAACAGAGCAGGAACGGCTGTCGTTAACATGGCCCGGAAGAGGAAGTGTCAAAAGCCGGCAACTTCCGGTAAGCGTGATAATCCCCTATTATACGTGTGATATAAATGTGTTTGTGACCATCTCAGAATATATTTTATATGATGTTATTCATGTTTATCAGCCACATTTTACAGGTTCAGTCTGTTAAAGCAGCTGGATTTGCTTTAGTTATTAAAGAAATAAACCTAAAATGATCATTACACTGATACAGAGTTAAATATGAACCTGGACCAGTTTGGACTGAAAATTTGGCCCCATCATGAAAAAGGTTGAGACCCCCCCTGGACTAGTGGCTGCAGAGGCAACTGCATCCTGGCAGATGCTGCAGATCATCTTCTGTGAGTCTGTTGCTACTAGCAACCTCGTTTATATCAGAAGCAGTGGTCTGGCCCACCGTTTGCCCCCAGACTGCCCGTCGAGTGAGCGAGCTATTCTGAGTTGATGCAGTCTGGTTCAGACGGCAGCAATGAGCAAGCGTCTGCGGCAGACACCCGATATGGTCCAACACTGACACCAGGTCAGATTAGTGATGGAGGAACTTCCAAGGAGAAGCTTTTCAGCAGGTGTCTGGATATCACCGCATGTTTGTGAATGATAGACCCCCCCCCGATGATGTAAAACTACCAACCACGGCTTCTCATGTTCATGATTCAGACAAACAAGCAGATAAGAGTCAGGAGTCTGACTGGATGTAACACCAGTTATTAAACAAAGGGAATGTTTAAACCGATGTCATGAGGAGCCTCGGCTGCTATAAAAAGATGCAGGAGGCCTCGTCTGCCACCGTCCCCCCCCCCACACCGAAGCACACAAAGCCACAGAGAGCACCTGAAACTCTGGAGGGTTAAGTTTCAGAAGCTGCTCTCAGATTCCCTCTCAGCAACCCCAAAGCCTTCAGGCCCAGCACGCGTCAACATGAGGAATCTGCAGAAGAAGAAGGAAGAGAAACACTGAAAGAAAGCAAAGCTGACAAAACCTTCCAGGGAGGGGATTTCTCCCAACGCTTCCAGACACAGCTCGGTCAGGTGCATTTAAACCCATCCCAAAGTGGAGTTTATGAACTCTGAGACCCGACTACCATCCATCTACTTCAGCTGCATATCAATGTCCAGCTGAGGACAACCGAGAAGCTTCTGCAGCCACGAGTGTGGAAAGTCTAAAAGCAGCAGCCAGGATGGAAAGCAGGACGGCATCAGCCCGGCCACCCCCATGTTCTTTACAGGTGCTCAGGCCCAAAGTCAGGCCCAGATAAACTAAAGGCCACTGAATCGTGATGCTTGGTAAGATGAAGCATGATGATGATGATGTTCTGAGCAAGGCTGGAATTAGTGTGTGCGCTTGGTTTTAAACGGTAATTTAGGATGAGAAACATGAGAAACATGTGATGCGTGTTACACCTGCATCACATTCTGCAGGTTTCACATGAAGACGTGTTGGACTGTCAGCACAGACCGAAGCTGTACGTGGGAATTCCTTCATGTACGGTTTTAGAGCCAAACATGAAGCCTGTTAGCAAGCACGCCAGAAACCTGGTCACCGCCTGATATCTGGAGAAATCTGGAGTTGCCCCACATTTTTAGGGGGGTCGTGCAAACAGCACGATGAAATGAAAAATGATTTATCAATCCCAGAAGGGAAAGTCAATGTTAACCTAAAATGATATTATGAACCAGGCTGTAAACATGTTTATATCTGCTGTAAACATGTTTATTTCTGCTGTAAACATGTAAATTTCTGCTGTAAGCATGTTTATTTCTGCTGTAAACATGTAAGCATGTTTATTTCTGCTGTAAGCATGTTTATTTCTGCTGTAAACATGTTTACTTCTGCTGTAAGCATGTTTATTTCTGCTGTAAACATGTAAATTTCTGCTGTAAACATGCTTACTTCTGCTGTAAACATGTAAATTTCTGCTGTAAACATGTTTATTTCTGCTGTAAACATGTAAGCATGTTTATTTCTGCTGTAAGCATGTTTCTTTCTGCTGTAAACATGTTTACTTCTGCTGTAAACATTTTTATTTCTGCTGTAAACATGTTTACTTCTGCTGTAAACATGTTTATTTCTGCTGTAAACATGTTTACTTCTGCTGTAAACATGTAAATTTCTGCTGTAAACATGTTTACTTCTGCTGTAAACATGTAAATTTCTACTGTAAACATGTTTATTTCTGCTGTAAACATGTTTACTTCTGCTGTAAACATGATAATTCCTGCTACAAACATGTAAACATGATTAATTCTGCTGTAAACATGTTTATTTCTGCTGTAAGCATGTTTATTTCTGCTGTAAACATGTTTATTTCTGCTGTAAACATGTAAATTTCTGCTGTAAACATGTTTACTTCTGCTGTAAACATGTAAATTTCTGCTGTAAACATGTTTACTTCTGCTGTAAACATGATAATTCCTGCTACAAACGTGTAAACATGTTTATTTCTGCTGTAAACATGTTTACTTCTGCTGTAAACATGTAAATTTCTGCTGTAAACATGTTTACTTCTGCTGTAAACATGATAATTCCTGCTACAAACATGTAAACATGATTAATTCTGCTGTAAACATGATTAATTCTGCTGTAAACGTGTTTATTTCTGTTGTAAACATGTTTATTTCTGCAGTAATATTTCTGCTATGGTGGTGTAACTCTGTTGGTATGAAAATACCCCCCCCCCCCCAGGTGTGGGCATGAAGAAAACATGTTTTCCACAGATTCATGAGGTGCAGCTTCAGTGGTGGCAAATCTTCCCAAACACGTACAAAAGCCCCAGCATATGAGGTTTTACACATTCCTCTGAGGGAGGTGTCAGGAGTTTGGGGGTGTGTTGGGGCCACCAGGAGAAAAGGAACCAGCTTTGCACCGTTTTTGTCACCTGAGCCCAACGGCGTGCAGATAGTAGTATAAAGATATAAAGTATAATATAATATAAAGTAGTATAAAGCGGTCCTGCCTCCTCACACACAAAACCTGAGTGACACGAGACGCCTCAGGAATGCTGCCACCGTAGAAACCGGGAAACCAGGGTAGATGCGGCTCAGCAAGACCGACTGGTTTGCTGCAACCAGACGAGGAATCGACTCCAGTCAAACCCGTATGACGCGTTTTAAGGTGCTGCTGACCTGAACCGTGTTTTCCATCATCATGAACTCATTTAAACTGGTTTGAAACTTCGTGTCTGGTGGGAGCAGCTTCTGAGATAACAGCACATCCCAGAGTTTAACATCTGAAAGTCTGCAAACAGGTCGATGCTCTGCAAAGACACCACATTCCTCTGCTGATTACATTTATGACCACCACCTCTGCTGTCAGGGGAGGGCCCACTGGTGACCAATCAGAGTCCTGCACAGCACTGATGCAAGAGGCTGAAAGTCCAGCTGACGTCTGCGTTGATACTCCACCAGTCAGCTGACAGTAATACAGATAAATTCTATTTCCCAACAACCCTCCACCTCCTCCATGAAGAGGAGGGGGGGGGTAAATGTTCCTGAAGCTGGCTGGAAAGGTTTCCCAGAGCTTCCTCATACTGGGAAGCTGATGTGACGATAATCTACAGCAGACCTACTCCACCCAGTCTGATTTCCACCTGTCCGACTCTCGGAGTCACGGAGATCAGTCATGTCGGCAGAAACAGATCGATACGTCTAACAAAAGCCAGAACCACGGACAGCAGTCTGCCTCATCACATTCTGCAGGTTTAACATTTCTATACCAACTGAGGACAAATCTGAAAGACTGAGCAGCAGACAAGCAGCTCTTTGTGCTGCAGCTGCAGCTGAGCTGCACCTCAAGGTCCAATAAGCAGCTTTCATCACGTCACATGCAGCACGGAGCCGTCATGCAGAGGTGCAGACGTCCGGCTTCACCAAGATGGCATGAGAGTGCTTGTGACCAGGGATGCACGAGATTGCAGTTTTGGCCGATATCCGATATGCCAATATTGTAAAATTCATGTGGCCGATAACTTATACCAATATTAAAGCTGGAAAAAAGCAGTCATTGCAAATAGCAGTTTTGTTATCCGTTTCCGACACTTTGAAATATCACGATATTTTCATATGCCAATATCAAATCAATATTTAAAAAAGCAGTATCGATCTATTTTACTTACAAAAATCTCACGAAATTTCATTGTTCTGTTACGAAATCTCACGAGAATTCATGAAATATCGTGAGATTTTGGAACAGAACGATGATTTGGTTAATAAAATAGATCAATACCGTGTTTTTGAAGGTCAATATGATATCAGCATGTGAAGATATTGCGATATGTCAGTGTATCGCTATTTTTTCCCCATCCCTAGAAGTTTTAAAGTATAAAAAAGATGTATTTGAAGAAGAAGAAGTTGGGGGGTTAAACTTTAGAAACAGCGGGTTGATCGGTCAAATATCGGTGGGGTGGCCGATGTCCGATATTCAGTTTTAAGGCCGATACAGGCCAATACCGATGAGGGCCGATTATACCGTGCATCCCTAGTTCTAACCTGGTTTCATGACTGAGATGCACGTGCTCAGATTCCTGACCTAGTAACGCTCGCTGCCAGCTGAGCTCTGCCAAACAGCGGGGTAAAAACAGCCCCGGTGGCCGGACGGTCCTCTCACAGCAGCCCCGGATCAGCTGCACTGCTCCGGATCTAACTGGAGCAGCCTCCCTCTGCGTGCACCGGGGGGGGGGGCTCATATCTAACCTGCTTTCCTCAGTCAGGTTAGATATGAGCCAGAAATCCCTCAGACTGCAGCTGCGGGACTCCGCGTGCAGGAAGAGCCCCCAGCACCCGCTCAGACCTGAACCTGGTCTGGGAGGCTCGTGCAGGGCCGCAGCATCCATCCAGCAGCCGCAGCTGCGGCAGCGGGACTCACCCAGCGTCTTCACCGCGATCTGGCGCGTCAGAGGCGGCGGCAGGTTGATGCAGACCAGGTCCACGTCCTGGTGCAGCAGCACGTCGTCGATCCGGTTGGTGTAGAACGGGACGTTCATCTCCTTGGCCAGCTCCTCCGCCTCCTCCTGCGTCCGGCCCCACAGCGCTTTGACGGCGAAGCCCTCGTTCTTCAGCAGCGGGATGATGACTCTGGC
Organism: Atherinomorus stipes; assembly: GCA_023101725.1. Lineage (NCBI taxonomy): Eukaryota > Metazoa > Chordata > Actinopteri > Atheriniformes > Atherinidae > Atherinomorus > Atherinomorus stipes. The sequence goes on from JALJCO010006781.1 coordinate 109,808, forward strand.
GGTCAGGCTGGTGCCGAACACGCCGACTCCAGGAAGCATGGCTCGGCCTTATTTCGCACGCGTCCTCGGTGGCTTTCCGTCTCTTTTAGAAGATGAAGAAGCCTGCGCTGCGGCAGCGGTGGCGGCGCGCGCCGTCAGGTTGGCCATCCACCTGCAGCCGCTCCACCGCTGCGCCGCATTCCGCCGCCGCTCGCGCTGCGCTCGCGCATCAACTCTTATTCCACCGAAAATGAATCTGAGAGCAGCGGGAGAACCGGGTCAGGCTTCCTCTGCGGTAAACGCGCTGTTTAATTGCACCATTTCTATCTTCACCTTTACGTTTGGCAGCGATGAGCGCGAGGACGGGCGCGCGCTCCCCTGCTTCCTCCTCACCTCCAGCCGGAGCTCTGCTGCGGAGGAACGGACGCCGAAGGCCCGCAAACGAGCCTCCTGCGGCGGCTGGAGGACACACACACCGTCCGCTCCCCGGAGGATGTCACCGCCGCGGCAGCTCCGAGCTGATGGCCGCGGCTCAGACCTGCGCGTGCACGCTGCACCGCGAGACCGGAAACGGCGCAGGCTAGGTTGTTTCAAAATAAAGCTTTTATAAACGGCGCCAGAAGTTAAAGCTCATAAATGACACAAATTACGTCTCACTACGGAAGAGGATTAGGGCCACAAAAGAAAAGAAAATCTGAGAAAAAAGTCAGAATTCCGACTTTTTTCCAGAACATTAAAAAAAAAGAAACGATTTAATTCACGATTTTTTTTTTTCCAATTTCTGAACAAGTCAGAGTTCTGACTTTAAAGGTGCAGTATGCAAGAACTGCAAACATCCAGTGGTAAAGATGAGTGTTTGAAAGAAAAAAATTTTTCTTTCATATGACTTCATATCCCAGCACTGTTGTGAACGTACGGTGGCCGTTAGCGGCCAAAATTTTCCCAGACATAAATATGTTTTCATGTGTGAGTGGATGAGTGGTCTCAGGTGTAGCCGACTATGAGGAACTATTTAAATGCCTTTTGAGACATTACCGATCCCAAACAGTCACTAACTCCCATTAAATAAAGCTCGTACAGCAGTTTCAAAGTTCAGAGTTCTCACCTCACTCTCATTGTTTTGTCCATTTAGGGATGCCGTAGTAAAAATGGCAGCACACATATGGGAGCCTCCATATGTGCACCCCCCAGCAAGAAGATGTGACTCATTCTAAGAAAATAAACATATAACAGCTGTTCTAGTGAAGCAGTTACACAGCAATAAAATCACAGGTTTGAATTATATATTCATTTTTTCTGATATTGACCTTTGTTGTGTTTGTTTGTTTTTTACCTTTCATCTCAGATTTCTGACGTTTTTCTCAGTTTCTTTTTTTTCTTAAGTTAAGAAAAAGATAAGATATCTTTTTATTGACCCCAGGGGCGAATTTTTTCCTGTACTCAGATACAGGACGTATCTGAGTACAGAGGTTAATTGCACCATGTGCCACATTTTCTACTTCTGTTTTTAACCTGTAAATTCAGCTACACGTGTAGCCCTGGATTTATGAAGTTATATCAAATCTAATTTTGTTTCAAGCTTTTGTCAACACAAAGTGATTTACATTAAAAGAATAACAATTCACACATATTCAAAGTGATATGGCACGAACTGGTACTGAATGTCATAGATCCACCAAAAGTAATTAAACCAACATAAAATGTATTTACAGTAAACATCTACAGTGTTATTATTTTCTATTTTAAATAAACTGGAAGAGCAATAAAGTACAAATACTAAAACTGTCATTAAAATCACTGAAATAAATAATACCTCATCCATATGTTCTGTAAATTAAAATAATAAACAAAATTCAACAACAGACCACCATAAAATGTGTATATGTGAATGTAAAGAAGAAAGTAATGACAAGGATAAAAGTAAAATGAAATGGTTAGATTACACGGTTCTATGACTGTGAGGAAGTACACAATCTTCCTGACATGCTGTGTTTTATAGTTTGTTTTTGATGATTTTGGATTATTTATGTGTATATATGTATGTGTATATGTATGTATATATATATATATATATGTACATATGTGTATATGTGTATGCGTATGTGTGGGTATATATATATATATATATATATATATATATATATATTCGATTATTGGTTATTTTGGTTTTTAATGTCTATATAATTTTCTTTTTCTTTTTTTTTTTGTTGGACCCCAGGAAGAATAGCTGTAGCTTGCTACAGCTAATGGGGATCTTAAATAAACTAAACTAAACTAAACCATTAATTACCTGAATACCCGAATATTCTGAATACCTGACCAGACAGGTAGAGGAGAGAGGGTCACGGTGCTGGGTAAACTGGTGAAACTGCTGGTCCATGGTGGAAAACGAAGTTGCTGAGGACATACTGCAGATGTGACGTCAACCTCCGTGACCATTAAAGAGGGGCCTTTAGGGAAACTAAATGAATATTTATTACTAAATTATGAATCTAAGAATCTTGTGTTTTGATGTGAACTCAGCAGGAACATCAGCAGGATTCTGGATGAGGGTGAGAGGCAGAACTTAGCAGAGGATGGACATAAACCTGAGGAAAAACAACAAAAGCATCCACGCATATGACTCATACTCCAGCACATTTCTACCTGTAACAAGAAAAAGAAATCAGCCAGTTAACAACTTTTTAAGAACTTTTTAAATCGTATGCATGAGTCTAAAAACAGTGGGTCCCCTTCAAAAAGACTTTAGTCACATAAATGAGTTTGTTCTGCAGAGCATCTCAGTCTGATTTATCAAAGCCAGTACATACTTTTATAGAGCCAGCAGTGTTTTTAGCTAAAAGTTTGTTAAAGCTGTTTATGAAGGGAAAAGACATTTTTGAAAAAATTGACCGAGAGTAGAGAAAAATCCCCTTAATGAAAGTTAAGACTCAGTATTCCACAAACAGACCAATCTTTGCTCTAAAGGATGAATATGGGACATTTTTATTAAAAGCTACATTTGACATCCTCCACAAGGTGTTTGGACTTTAGAGGGGTGCAGAATGAAAGTACAGCATTTCCTTGAAAAATTATGTTTAGCCTGAAATAGGAATGCACAATATTGGAGTTTTGGCCGATATCACATATGCCAATATTGTAAAACACTTGTGGCCGATAACCGATATCAATACCGATATTAAAGCTGAAAAGAATAAGCAGTCATTGCAAATAGCAGTTTTTTTTTATCTGTTTCCGACACTTTGAAAAATAGGGGTGGGAAAAAATATCACGATATTTTCATATGCCGATATCAAATTGATATTTCAAAATCCGGTATCGATCTATTTTACTTACAAAAATCTCACAATATTTCATGAATTCTCGCAAGATTTTGTAACAGAACTATATATCGCAAGATTTCGTTAGTAAAATAGATCGATACCGCGTTTTTCAATGTTAATATGATATCAGCATATGAAAATATTGCGATATGTCAGTGTATCGATATTTTTTCCCACCTTTAGTCTTTAGAAGTTTTAAAGTCTAAAAAAGACGTTTTTGAAGAAGTAGTTTTGGTTTTTTTTTAGACTTTAGAAACAGCGGGCTGATCGGTTAAATATCGGTGGAGTGGCCAATGTCCGATACTCAAGTTTTAAGGCTGATATAGGCCGATATAGGGAGCCGATTATATCGTGCATCCCTAGCCTGAAAACCAATCTAAAATACATTTTAGCGGGTTTGACAATGACGTTATGCTTACATCTACGCGTGGATACACGCCGCCACTGCAGGTTGTCAGATACGATCTCTGTGTGGCAACAGTATGTTGGGCACAGTTAGGCGGGCACTGGGAGAACTGGTGGAGTCGGCAAGTCCAGCAGCTGCTTCAGAGCCCGAGATATTGTTATCTGTCTCTGAAGAGGAGTGACCTGAGAAGAGCAACAGCTGGATTAAGTGTAGGTGAAGCTACACGAGATGGACCCACATAAACGTTTTCCACAGAATCAAAACTGGGAAACGGCGACTTTTCTCCTGGAGTGTTAAGTTAGTGTAAAGAGTTAAATATTGGCAAACATGTATAAAGGAGTAATAAGTCTGGCCTAAAGTATATTTGATAAAGGTATAGTTCATTGGGCATTTCCTGGTTTCAAAACACGTTGAAGTAGAACTGCCCAGTTTTTTTAAACCTTATTTTTCCTTGTCTGTGTCCAAAACTGTTGCCACTGTGCACGGTTCTTAAAAAAAGCCCCCCCAGAGGGGGGGGGGAGGAGGGAGGGGTGGCAGCCCAGGCAGGCTCGGCAGAACGAATGCTGCTGTTGGTTGATGATAACAAGCTTCTGTCGTTTACTTATATAAACAGGTGGATAATACTCGTCACATCTGAGTGATCGGCGATACTGATCAACAAAAACGTAATCTGTTTAAAAAACTGCTTTAAAAACAGACTTCACTGAGGGAAAGGTATTCTAAAAACCATCAAGCTCCAGGTCGTCCTCTCTCAGTTTAATACTCTCCATACAGACATATTGATGAAAATGTGGGTTGTAATACTTTGTCCTGGTAAATATTCTTCACTTTTATATTGTGTTATGGTTTTAATGTGTTCTTCCATGTTTGTTGCTGCCATGTTGGCCCGGACGTGCTTTTAAAAAACATCATTTGATTTTCTGACTGGAAAAACAAAGATTAGAAAAAAATTAATTGATAATTTGCATTTTTGTACACTACTTCGTACATAAAACTTAAACTAATTGTAAAATACATCAATATTAAGACATCCTATACATAAATAGAACGTCTTAGTCTCATTTATCATGACCTAATCTGAACCTAGCAGACAGATCAACGATGATCTCGTTTGGGAAAAACCTCATATTTACAAAAAAAATATTAAAATATTGATATTCTGACATGAAAATCGATTCTAAAAAATAAAAGGCTGGTTTCAGAAACATCGATATTTCAGTAGCCTATTGATCCACACATCACTAGTGAAAATGTAAATATGTGATCTACGATGTTTTAGAAGTGAGCAGCTGGCCAAAATGATTATAAACGGCTGCCTTAGTGCAATGCTATGTGACGCTAAGCTAGCAAACTTTATGCTAATAATTGGGATAACTGCTGAGCATATAAGCCAATGAGACACAGCGATGACGTATGGTTGATTCATGTCCTAAATATGGAGTCACTGTAACTTGTTGATTGCTATTTGGTTCTGTGATTGTGTTTGTTAACAAGCTTAATGAAGACTTGAGCACAGAAGCTAACGGTGGTTCACTGAGACAGAGTGAAGCTTATGTGTACGTACATGAGGTGGAAACTGATGTGGACATGTTCTATGATTTTATGCTGCAAAATTGCTGGATGGTTACAGATATGGAGTTGTACTGTAAATTTATTAGATGTAGTTTCTTTGAATCTATTTTTGCTTCTATCATTTTCGTGGATTTTGGGAGATTAAATCCTGCTGTTGATAACAAGCTCATGTCTTCTGTCTGTTATTTATATTAACAGGACTCGCGACCACACCCTTCATGACATCGGTCAGCTCAGAGGGGCAGCACTAGCTCACTTGCTAACGTCATCTGTCAGTTATAAACTCCTCTAAGGATGCGCGATATAATCGGCCCCCTATTGGTATCAGCCTTTAAACTGAGTATCGACATCGGCCACCCCACCGATATTTAACCGATCAGCCCGCTTTTTCCCAGATAGCACACGTACGTCTGGCCGACGTCGGCCCTATAATTATAACATCTGTCAGGCATCGGCCCATAAGTGAATATCTTCAGATTTAACAGTGATTTGTCTCAGCTCATCAAAGTCTACTACATCTGATACCAGTAAAAGGTTAAACTCTTGCCGACAGGGTGAGCGGCAAGGTTGCTCCATCCACCTTCCATACTGAGGAGCTGTGACCACATGAAGACCCGATTCTCAGCTCAGATAAAATGTGTAGTTTTATTTGGGTGACTCGCCCAGCATTTCCTCGGTTATACGGTGATTTACTGAAACCGACGGCGGACAACAACTAACGGAGAGAGCGAGAAACCGCACCGGAGACAGACGGAGCATCTCAGTCCTGGTGCTCCACCTCTGACCGGGGCTCGGCTCTCCTCCACCTGCGGCTGCAGCTCCAAACAACCGGGTCTCATCTCACTCCTCTTACCCTCACCTGAACACCCATCCTGGACTATAAAACCAGCCTGCTCCGGTATTCACTGTCCTGCTGGAGGCTGCTTCACAGCAACTTTTAAAAGTATCTATTTTATTTTAGTTCTTGCTTTTCAGCATTTTAAATACGTTTCCAAAGTAATTTGCCCATAACTGTTCACAAAAAAGGTTAGTCTGGAGCCCTGAGCCAGAAAAACCTCTTTACAAAAATAAAGTGTTCATGAGAAATTCAATTTTCATTCCAGCAAAACATTAAATTTCTTCGTAGGGGTTTTAACATTTGTCATTAACTTGCTTTTAACCACACAAATGTAAAGGCTAGGGTGACGTCAGGTAAACTGGGCCATCAGGTAAATTGGGCCACTTAAGGTTGGGGGCTCCTAGCTTTTTCAAATTTAACAGCAAGTGACTGCAAATGACTTAATATTGTTGCTACATGTGTTTTTTTTACAAAAACATTTGATTTGATTGGTCTGTGGTTGCCGATGTAGGCGGGACCACGTTTTGCATCTAGGCTGCAGAGTAATTTTAATCAGGTCATAATCTCAAGCAAAAGGACAAAATAGCTTCATAAACTGTGTTTGCATTGGTTAATCAATCATACCAATTTCTATCAGAAGGGGTTGTGTTTTTTTTAAGATTGAGGAATACAACCCAGATAGCACACGTACGTCTAGCCGACGTCTTCCCGACGCATCGAGTTCTGTCGCCACGACGTCGCATGGGGAGCGTTTGCTCATTGGCAAGACATCGCCGAGACGTCGCATGTACGTCGTTTGCTCCTTAATGAGACATCGCAAAGACGTCGCATAGAGAGCGTTCGCTCGTTGGCAAGACATCGCCGAGACGTCGGCCTCTGATCAAAACTGACCACTACCCGACGTCCCGGCGATCAATGAAAGCAGGAGCGTGTTTCATGTATTTAGCTTATAAATAATTCATTAATACGACCTTTATTCATTTAGGTCGGACCTTTTAAACTAGATAGCCTATAATATTGTACAATCCAACATAGTAATGAAAAAGAAATCAAATCATAATCCCTGTGTGGTGCATGTACAATTAAAGGCAAAAAGTCAAGTGAAAAAACTTTAATTCTGATCAGGTTCAGGTTATGATAATACACAACAATAGTCATCAAAAACAAAAATACCATCATTAAATTCAATCAATAAAACAGCCATCAATAATATAATAAAAATAAGTGGCCCATCCATTAGTCCTTCTCTTCATATCTGCAGAGGATGATAACTCCAGAAAGGCTGCTTTCCTGATCCAGGAGGAAAAGAAGAGAAAGGGAGAAAGAATAGATGTCAGGACCAGAGTAGCAGAGGGAGTCATAGAGCATACACTTAAAGTGTGTCTGCGTGTGTGCTTATGAAAAACTAAAAATAACAGCCATCAATAAATTCAGTTAATAAAACAGCTTACATTTGCTTTACCATAGCACACAGGCAGTTTAATTGTAGGGATGCCCGATATTGGAGTTTTGGCCGATATCTGAAATGCCGATGTTTTAAAACTCATGTGGCCGATAACCGATATAGATACCAATATTAAAGCTAAAAAATAAGTTCTGTAATATTCATTCCTTTTTAAAGTCTGTAAAAAAGAATTTGTTGAAGAAGAAGAAAAAGAAGAAGTTGTTTCCATAGTCTAAAAAGCACAACCTGATTGGTTAATATCGGTGGGGTGGCTGATGTCCGATACTCAGTTTTAAGGCTGATATAGGCCGATACCGATAGGGGGCCGATTATATCATGCATCCCTAGTTAATTTGTACGTTTGTATTCCTCAATCTAAAAAAAAAAAAAAAAAGACAAAGACCCCCTCTGATAGAAATTGGTATGATTAACCAATCCAAACGCAGTATATCAAGCTATTTTGTCCTTTTGCTTGGAGATTATGACCTGATTAAAATGGGGAAAAAAAATAATAAAGTGTCATCTTTACTGAGGAAGCAAGTCCAAGTTGAAAAAAGTACTCAAATCAACTGTAAGATCTACAAAGCACTGGCAGAATTGAAGAAAAGTGAATACAGGATAAATACATGAGTGGGAAAAAAAAAAGCTGCCACAGTAGAGCAGCAAAGTAACAAATCCCTATATGTTCATATTTCAGCAACATCACACGAGAAAGATTGATGTTTTACTGCATTGTCATAGCTGTGATTTGAGTGCCAATCACGTCATTTTGTATGAGATATTGCTTTTATACAACAGTTTAAATAGCAATGCAGAGTAAGAAAATGTTGAAGAAAGGCAGCAACAGTATTTCATTTGGCTCTGTCAGCAAAAACAACAAACATTCACTGTGAGCAGGCAACACTGTGCATTAGGGCTGAACGATATGGACAAAATTTCATATCTCGATATTCATGCCTGACATCTCAATATCGATACGATATGACTACGGGTTCGTTGAAAACCAAGCACTTTGGTGGAAAGTGCAGTTTTATTTGTGACTTCCAGAGCTTTATATGCAGGACAAGCGCAGGGGAAATCTATATCTTTTATATAGTTGCTTTAGCGATATTAATATCTTGGATGTCCATATCTCGATATAGATACGATAACGATATATCTTTCAGCCCTACTGTGCATGCTGAGCTGCAGCCGTCCCAGCTGCTCACAGCAAACAGCACGGCTACGTTTTAACAGTTTTGTTTAAGAGCTGACCCTTCTCCTTTTTTACATCCCGATCAGAGATGCATAGTTCAATTCAAATGTAATATTTCAAAAGACATCCAGGTTCTGTACGTGGACTTTGACAGCTCTGCAGAATGAATGCTGAGCAGTATTCCAGGTAGGAGCTTCAACAAACGGAGTCTAGTCAGAAACTCTGGGTTAACTTACTCTGAACTGAGTAACTGAGTTTTCAGTTCCAGAAAAGCTGCTTTGAGTTGGTTCAATCAAGCAGGAGTATCTTTACCCAGAGTTAGAACCACAACAAAAGCCATAATCAAGGGTACCTGGATTCCCCATGGCAACCACTAACACAAAGCTAGTCATTTCACCTGGTTTGACGTTTTTATTCAAGCATGGGGCAATATGAAGAGGTATTTAGTTACAAAAAAAGAACAAAAAAATGGAATCACCATGGCTGTTGGTAGAGAGAAACATCATGGAAGAAAACTGCAGCCTGAGTCAGTGTGAAAGTGGGAATCCACTGGTCCACTTGCTGGATATTTAACCTGATTAAACTGGAATCCACTGGTCCACTTGCTGGATATTTAACCCGATTAAACTGGAATCCACTGGTCCACTTGCTGGATATTTAACCTGATTAAACTGGAATCCACTGGTCCACTAACTGAATATTTAACTTAACATGTGGGTTGAAGTATTAGAGGATAAAATAAAATCTCAACTTGATTGAGATTCAGTCCCACTGGAGAAAATCATACATGGAAAAAACAGGTTTAAAGACACATTCTAGAAGGTAATGTACTGTACTACCAGACCATGATTGTACATCTTTTATTTTCATTTTACGCTGGCTGGTGAACACCGTCTACTAGGATCCAGACGATCTCTACAATCACACATTTATGGAATTATAATCTCAGACGTGTATGGGGACTTTCCTGATGACTCCACACACCGTTGTCTAATATGTTCTGTTACCAACATTTTAAAGAAAAATCCCATTTACAATAGATTTAAAAGTATCGCAGCAGTCCTGCAGAACAAATCTTGCTGTGACTTCATCTCATGCCAAGTCAGATCTGTACTGCTGGAGAATCTGAGTAACTGCAAAACGGTGCTGTTTGATGACGCATTGATAGAGATATCATAAATATTTAAGCCGGGAAAAGTCCTCTCTCTCTCGTTTTTATTGTTGTGTAAAATTCAGCTTATAAATCTCTGGAATCACAATAATACAGACAGTCCATGTCTTACAGCTGCTCCAGGAGGGTATTTGCGAGTTATGTGATGAACTCTAAGTCACTGGTTCCAGAAAGAGGGGTATCTGAAACTCTGAGTCAATTACCATGGTAACAGACTCTGTGAACACAACCAGCTATCTGGCAGGTTATCTTTCAGAAACCCTAGATTCTATTAGTCTCCACCCACCTGCAGCAGCTGTCAGACGTGGATTGTCCATACTAACGTGATTCCAAAGATTTATGATGAATTAACCCACAAAATACTTAAGATGGAGGGCTTTTCATAACTTCAAAATTTATTATATCATTTCTTCATCAATATGTCATCGAACGGCACCGTTCTGCACTTCCTCAAACCCTCCAGCCGCATACAAACATCAGGAAAGTCCTTACACATCTGAGATTATAATTCCATAAATGTGATGGTGGAAATCTATGGTCTCTGGACTCTGTAGACGTGTTTATCAGCCAGTGTGGAAGAAAAGTAAAACATGTCCAATCATGGTCTGCTAGTACAACACATTACCGTCTAGAAGATGTCTGTAAACTTAACTTTCACGTTTCTCTGTGTATGTTTTTGCCCAGTGGGCCAGAATCTGAATAAAAATTAATATCTATTTTATCCACTAATATTTTAATCCAAATGTTACGTTAAATATTCGACCAGCAGAACCAGTGGATTCCCACTTCCACATTGACTTAGGCAGCAGCTTTCATCCATGATGCTCTCTAGCAGCAGCAGCGATATCTCTCTCTCTCTCTCTCTCTCTCTCTCATTGTATTGGCTTTTCAGGTGATTACTAACTTTGGGTAAACATACTCAGAGTTGATTGAACCAACTTAAAGCAGCTTTTCTGGAACTGAAAACTCAGAGTTGCTCAGTTCAGCGTAAGTTAATCCAGAGTTTCTTTTTAGACTCAGTTTGTCGAACCTCCTACCTGGACTACCCCCCCCAGGTGGAGATGGTAGAAACTCAGGATTTCTTAAAGATAACCTGCCAGTGAGCAGGTTATATTCACAGAATTTGTTGCCATGGTGATTGACTCAAGAGTTTTCTTTCAGTGCCCTTTCTGGTGACCGATGACTGAGTTTCCCTCATACCAGGGTTAACATACTCCGAGTTAACCACATAACCTGCTTTCTGGAACAGCCCTCTGGTCATGCTGCGGTCAGAGCATGTTTTGTTGCTGCTTGATGTAAAATAAGATGTGATGAGGCAAAATATCCTCATGTTTTCAGTGTCTATAAGCTAATTAAATTGTTTGACCATAATGAACTGTTGTAAATTCAAATTGAAAATGAATGCATGTGCACCAGTCAGAACAGACTGACTTACAGCTCAAGTGTCTGGCCTCTGCATCCTCCTCCCTTCAGCTCCATCCTTGCTCAGCTGGAGCCAGGTCTGATCGCTGTCTCCACTTCAGCCTGTGTGGTTCGTGTAAAAACCTCATTTCTAAGAACCGATGCTGCAAGAAAAAAAACCAAGAGTAAGGCAAAGCTTAATCTGGAACATTTCTCTTCAAGATGTAGCCTTTACATTTGTGTGGTAAAAAGCAAGTTAATGACAAATGTTAAAACCCCTATGAAGAAATTGGATAGAAGACTTGAAGACTTTTAGAACATTTTATTTTTGTAAAGAGGTTTATCTGGCTCAGGGCTCCAGAGTAACTTTTTTGTTAACAGTTATAGGCAAATTACTTTGGAAACTTATTTAAAATACTGAAAAGCAAGAACTAAAATAAAATAAATACTTTTTTAAAATGCTGTGAAGCAGCCTTCAGCAGGACAGTGAATACCGGAGCAGGCTGATTTTATAGTCCAGGATGGGTGTTCAGGTGAGGGTAAGAGGAGTGAGATGAGACTCGGCTGTTTGGAGCTGCAACCGCAGGTGGATGAGAGCCGAGCCTCCGTCAGAGGTGGAGCACCAGGACTGAGATGCTCCGTCTGTCTCCGGTGCGGTTTCTCACTGTCTTCGTTAGTTGTTGCCCGCCGTCGGTTTCAGTAAATCACTGTATAACCGAGGAAATGCTGGGCGAGTCAACCAAATGAGAACCAAATAAAATTACACATTTTATCTGAGCTGAGAATTGGGTTTTCATGTGGTTACAGCTCCTCAATATGTACGGAAGGTGAATGGCGCAACCTTGCCGTTCACCCTGTCGGCAAGAGTTTAACCTTTTACTGGTAGCGGCTGTAGTAGTTAAGCTAACGTTAATGCTAACAACGGTTGTAAATTAGCGGCACCTGTATACAGGTAGCAGCACCGCCGACATTCACCCAGGTGGCCTCAGACAGCCAATAATTTGGACAGAGTCGTACTTCGCCACTCCCCGGAAACTTTAACTTCACATAATAAACGTAATAACTATTATTGAGGGGGCAAATTGTCCCAAGTAACTTACCTGAAACTCACTCCGGCCACGTCCCTGGACCGCAGACTGACAGAGGTCCCGCCTTCTGGCTCCTTCCGTATGTGGGCAGGTCTGGGGCCGACACGAAGCCGACGCTCCAGAGACGTTTGATGAGCTGGGACAAATGACTATTAAATCTGAAGATATTCACCCATGGGCCGATGTCTGACAGATGTTCTAAATTATAGAGCCGACGTCCAACCTTGGGCCGACGTCGGCCAGATGTACGTGTGCTATCTG